>PVJI01006371.1:0-87139 GCA_004026765.1 Micronycteris hirsuta
AAAAAACATCCAACCAGAAAAGAATGAAGAAACAAGAATTCAAAAAACTGAGGAGAGGCTTAGGAACCTCCAGGACATCTTTAAACATCCCAACATCTGAGTCATAGGGGTGCCAGAAGGAGAAGAGGAAGACCAAGGGATTGAAAACTTATTTGAACAAATAATGAAGGAGAACTTCCCCAAACTGGTGAAGGAAATACATTTCCAGGAAATCCAGGAAGCTCAGAGAGTCCCAAAGAAGTTGGACCCAAAGAGGAACACACCAAGGCACATCATAATTACATTACCCAAGATAAAAAATAAGGAGAGAATCATAGAAGCAGCAAGAGAAAAGGAGACAGTTACCTACAAAGGAATTCCCATAAGACTGTCAGCTGATTTCTCAGAAGAGACCTTGCAGGCAAGAAGGGCCTGGAGAGAAGTATTCCAAGTCATGAAAGGCAAGGACCTACATCCAAGAATACTCTATCCAGCTAAACTCTCATTTAGAATGGAAGGGTAGATAAAGTGCTTCTCAGATAAGGTCAAGTTCAAGGAGTTCATCATCATCCAGCCTTTATTATATGAAATGTTAAAGGGATTTATATAGGGCATGGAGGGATATCAACAGGGGAGTGGTAGGGGAAGAGAGGGGGAAAAGGTGCAGAGAATAAGTAGCATAAATGGTAGGTAGAAAACAGACAGGGGGAGGTTAAGGGTAGTATAGGAAATGTAGAAGACAAAGAACTTATGACCCATGGACAAAAACTAAAGGGTGGGGAGTCAGGGGGAGTGGAGGGAAAGAAAGGGGGGAAAGTGGGACAACTTTAATAGCATAATCAATAAAATATATTAAAATAAAAAAAGAAAAATATAAAACAAAACAAAACAAGGATAGTGTAGGCAGCCTCTGGGACAACTCCAAGCATTCCATCATTTGAATCATAGGGGTGCCAGAAGGAGAATGGAAAGAGCAAGAAATTGAAAATCTGTTTTAAAAATTAATGAAAGAAAATTTCCCTAATATGGTAAAGGAAGTGGACATGTAAGTCTAGGAAGCAAAGAGAGCCCCAAACAGGATGGATGCAAGGAGGCCCCTTCCAAGACACATCAACATTAAAATGGCAAAGGTTAAAGGTAAAGAGAGAATCTTAAAAGCAGCAAGATAAAAGAAGTTAGTAACCTACAGGGGAGTTCCCATAAGACTGTTAGCTGATTTCTAAAAAAAACTGCAGGCTAGAAGAGATTGGCAAGAAATATTCAAAGACATGAAAAGCAGGGACCTACAGTCAAGATTGCTCTACCCAGCAAAGTTATCAGTTAGTATCTAAGGGAGATAAAGAACTTCCAAGGCAAGAAAAAAAGTAAGAGTTCATCATTACCAAACCATTATTATTTGAAACATTAAAGGGAGTTATTTAAGAAAAAGGTCAAAACTATGAACAATTAAATGGCAATAAATACATATCTATCAACAATTTAATCTAAAAACAAATAAGCCAAGAAGAAGAACAGAGACAGAACCATGGGTATGGAGAGTGTTTTGATGGTTGCCCGGTGGAAGAGGTGTGTGTGAGAATAGATGAAGAGATGTGGGAATTAAGAAGTATAAAATAGATAGTTACGGCATAGCCATGCGGATGTATAGCAAATGGAGCAGCCAAAGAACCTACAGACATGACCCATGGGCATGAACAAAATTGTGGGGATTGCCTGAGGGAGTGGGGGGTGCTGGGTGGAGGAGGACAAAGGGGGAAAAATTGGGACAACTGTAATAGCAGAATCAATAAAATATAATTAAAAGAAAAAAATGAATTAATTAAAATCAGTACTAGGGAAAGCTCAGCTAATAGCTTCTTGACAATTGCTTGCAACTAAGTTGGTAAGCCAATGTAAATATTGTATTAGAATAGAGGGGCATGATAATACACTTCACACACACTGCCAGCTTTTGTGTTTAAGACCAGGGCAACTAATAAACTGTGAAAGAGAAAAGTGGAATCTTACCTAAAGAAAAGATTTAGAGAAAAATGTTGTGTGTGTTTGTGTGTGTGTACATATAACACACATACTATTTTTATCTATTTAAAATTTATAAACTAACAAATACATTGTTCTGGAAAGTAACTGTAAATGAAAACAGCTTCATATGCTCATTTTTGAAATGAAAATTGGCATAATGTCTATTCTGTTACTTCAAAGATATATAAATGATTTAAAACTTATTTTTAGTTAAAATTATTTTAATTATCTCCACTTGTCTTTTGATGATTTGTCTCACAATGTACTAACAGGTATACAAAAAGTAAAAAGTAAGATACTATTGATTTAGATAGAGGCAAGAAGTTGATGGATTGTCTGCTTGATGGCAGGTAGCAAAGTCTGTTGTTCCATCTAAACCTGCAAGGTTTCTGAGTGTGAAGGAGTCAGTTCTTAAAGGTTGTACTTTAAAAAACTTTAGTATAAAGCTAAGTATATAGGAAATTCACGAACACTGATACGCACTTGTTTGAACTGGCCCACACTGACCAGAAAGTTAGCAGAGCCTTTTCTCCATAATCTCACTTCATTTGTATCTCAGAAGCACTTGGTTTATATCTGATTTTCCAAACAGGAAGCTCTTTTCTTGTTGCTTTTAGAAGCAGGGAACTTTTTTCCTTTTCTGACTCAATGAGTAAGAATAAAGGTATAAACAACGAATGTCTGAATTTTTCTTTTCATTATTTAACTTCAGGCATTTTTTACATAATTCTTTAAAAACTAATTTGGGAAGATAACATCTACACTAGTTCTTGTTAGCCAGCCGTTTGACCCAGGTTTGTAAACTAGAGAAGGAAACATGAAAAAGGCCCAGTGTTGTGTATCTGTGCCCCTCATTCTTTTCTAGAATGTTCCTCATTAACCATGGCTACCTCTTCCACTGATCACACCCTCCCTTTGAGGAACAGGCTCGTTCTTCAATGCCGACTGCTCAAGGTCAGGGGCCACTCGCTCACAGAGGCTCTGATGTGAAGGCGCCCTCGCTGCACACGGGGGGCCCGCCTGCCTCACTCAGGGAGTCACTGCTGGGCCTCCGGATTCCGTCCTGGAGGTCCTTGTTCTATGATCTGCCCCGAAACATCAGCTCCTTTCTCTCCATGAATGCTACCTGTTATGTTTACAAACCTGCATACATTTCATTCATTAATTTACTATTATGATACCCAAATGGAGCAAAACAACCAACCAACCAACCAACCAACCCTAAAACTCCTCTAAGCAAGAGCCCGTCTCCCTCTCCTCACAAAGGGCACATGGCCTTGTCCACATCTGGTCCTCGGTGACGACGATGACCCACCGGGTCTCTCCGTTTGCACTGGATTGTCTCAGAGCCTCTCTGTTGCTCTCTCAGCACCTCTTACACTTCTCTCAGTCTTTCCTTCTGCATAGTTGCCACAGGATCTTTTCTAAAATACAAGTCTGTTTATATTATTTTCCTGTGTATATTCCTGCCATCACTTCTCATCATCTTCAAGAGAAAATGTAAACCCCTTAATACAGGGTACATGATCTGACCTATTCAGCTTAGCCTCTTCTCCATTCTGACCTCCAGGTGTCCTGAACACACTGCTGCACCTGCCGCTCTCCTCCAAGTTGTCTGCACGGCCCTGCATGTCCTTGCATGTGTTGAGTTATTTTCCAAGATAAGGAGCACCCTACCTTGATTTCCCTGCCCAGTAAACGTCTACTTAGCCTCCTAGCCTTCCTCCAAAAGTCCCTCTCCTTCTGAAACCTTCTCTGACCCGAATCTCCCTGTGTGGTCTGTGCCTTTTCTCTGACCCCCCACAGCAGCCTGTGGACAATATTTGAAGCTTCTTAAGATGGGTGCCTGAGTCTTATTTATGACTTTTTCACCAGCCCACTTCACAGTGCCTGGTACAGAATAGGCACTTACTAAATGTGTATTTAATTTCCATTGTCTTGTTCTCTGTCCCCCTGAACACAGGACTTGGATCTCTCCTTCTCTGAATCCCCAGCAACCAGCAAATAAGTACCAAGTAACTTGATCTTGATAAAAAGTAGCAACTGTTGAAGGAACCAACAATATAACCACTTCCAAACTCTGGCTCTTCCAACAGACCTCCGTGCTATGATGGAAGGCTACTTCTTCTGAAATACCAACTTACTGTGGTTCTCATCACAGATTCCTCCACAGCTGAAACTCTCACTGGCGTCCTATTACCTGCAGGCTGACGCCAATTTTCCTTATCTCAGTTCTTTTGCTCTTCTTTGCTCTTCGTTGATCTTTACAGACTCTCTCCTCCTCCTCCCCCTTGATGTCTCAGTTCAGGCCTCCCCTGACTCCTCAAACTACACTACTTGTCTTCGAGTTAGTCTACTGCATGAACCTGCTTCAGATTCTCACTGCTCCCATTTATTGGAGCTAAAATGACCCTTTTCGTGGGCTTTTTTCTATATGTCTTGCTATTACCTCCTTCAGCAGAATGTAAGGGCCATAAACACAAGGGCCTGGCTGGCTTTGTTCAGTGCTGCATTCCCTGTCCTAAAGCACTTCCTGGGACCAGAGGTTACGTGCTGAACATTTGTTCCGTGAAGACTGAATATAAAAATAATTCCGGCTGGCACTCAAGGTCCTTGATGGACTCACTTTACCTTCCCAGGCTATCTCTAGATAATTCCTTATGTGACACCTGTCTGATATTTCCGGAACACCCACTGTGCCTCTGAACCAGGCCTATCTATAAGAGCCTTGTCTTCTTTTTCTCCCAATTTAAACTATCTTCATCTTTTAAATCCAATGAAAACTCCATTTGTTCTATAAAGCAATCTAGAGTGGTAAGTTCTTTAACTATATTATTTACCTATTTAATATCTTAAATATCTTTCAATTCTTTAGAGCTCTCTATCTTTTAATGAAACTTTAAATTTTAGAAACAGGTTTAAGTTATAAAAAATAAAAACATTCTTAAAACAGAGAATTCTTTATGCTATGAGTAAATAACATTTAGACTCCATTTTACTCATTTTTTAAAAATTGCATGCCTTTTTCTTCAAGTATACCAATGTAGTTTGCTTTGTGCAACATAATGGTAAAAAGCCGACATTCAAAATTTGTTACTGAGAGTGGGTTCCAGTAACAACTCTGATGTCCACTTTAATTGTAGATAATATTGGCCAATGAACATACTATGAAAAGGCATAACTCTCCCAACTTTTATTTGAATGTCTAGCATGTTCCGATCAATTATATAATTTAGTTTTTCTTTTAAGATTTTATTTATTTATTTTTAGAGCGAGGGAAAGGGAGGGAGAAAGAAAGGGAGGGAAACATCAATAAGTTGCCCTTTGCAACCCCTCAACTGGAGACCCAGCCAGCAACCCAGCCATGTGCCCTGACAGGGAATCGAACTAGTGACCCCCTCGGTGTGCGAGCTGATGCCCAACCCACTGAGCCACACCAGTCGGGGCCATAATTTGTTTTAATATAGAAATAAAATATAACAAACCAGGAATGCTTCTGTGATAAGAACTATTAGTCAGAATATTCTCAAATCTTAGAATGAATTTTAAACAGTTTTACTGGTCAGTATCCTGTTGACCCCAGTGGTAATAAATACAAACATATCTACATATCTGGGCCTACACATCAGAGCAGAGGATGCAATATATAAACAAGGAAACGCACCAACCTGGATACCAACTTGGCCCCACAAATGTCCTCTGCTGAATTGACGCCATCCCAGCAGGGTTTCCTGTGACTGAGGCGCAGGCTGACCTGGGGAGCACCGTCAGAGAGCTCTGGCTGTGGTACCCTGTAGACCTGAATAGATCCCTCACTCTTGGGCTTTGGGATCTAGAAAATAAAATTTAAAAAAGAGAGGGAGAGAGGAATTAAAAAAGCCTTCAAATTAAGTTACTAGAGATAATTTATTTTAATGCATTAATAATCTAATGTATTCAAGCTTCAAAAATATCAATGTAAGTATGGATTTTAAAGTACGTATAAAATTCTTATATCACAAAGAGCACAGTGAAGGGGGGATACCAATAGCTCCAAAAGTAACTTTCCCACCATATGTGGCCCATACTCCTCTCTGGCATTCTGATACAAACCTTCTCAGGTCTAACATTCCTTAGAATAATCAGTCTATATACTAAGAGATTATGGGAGTATATCAGATTGCAACCTGGAGTGAAGGAAATAAAAAACAGAGGCAGAAGAAAATACTGAGAACCACTGAGTAAAGAATGCCAATGTCAGAAAGATGTCTAGACATATTTTCTACTAACAAGCAAACTACATACCAGTTTGCTAATAATTTCTATTGTAATCCTCTTTGTAGAGTAAATTATGATACAATAACTTTTAATTGAGGAAATAAATAGGGAAAACACAACTTTTCAGTTCTCTTATATCTCTGAAATCATGGGCAGCACAAACGCCAAATACTCGGTGTACTAACTTCTTGTATCTGAGGTTATGTGCTCCCTCCCACACCAGAAATACCCTCATGCTCTCTTATTCTACACCATAAAGAATGTGAATACAACCAATATTCTTTTCCTAAAAATGTACATAAATCATGTCAGAATTGTAGAAAAATTTCAAACCCTTGGATTGACTCATATCAAGGATTCTGGTTTTTCCACCTGGAATATCATTAATTTATCACTGGCCACTCATGGACTGTATAAGAGCAAACCAAACCCTAATTTTCTTTGAAGTTGAGATAAGAATCCACTACCCATACGGCTTCTCCAACTAACCTCAGGTCTTAATGAGCTTTCCCAACTTTGAATTCCAGTAGCTCAATCTACACTTGATTACATGCCATCTGATAGCTTAACCTTTGTTCATAATTATGCTAATTTGCTAGATTATATGACCTCAACTAGATCTCTGGAGACAGAGATTACAGCCTCATCTTTTTGCTATTTCTCTTCTTCTATCCCTTCCCTCTCTTCCTCTTCTTTATATTATTATTTTTAACATTTTACCACAAAGTCTGGCAACATTTTGAACCCATTAATAAATACATACTAGGACTTCCGGCCAAGATGGAGGCATAGGTAGACACACTGTGCCTCCTCACACATCCAAAAGAGGAAAAACAACAATTTAAAAAACAAAAACAGCCAGATGTGACAGAAAACTGAACTGAGTGGAAGTCCAACAACCAAGGAGTTAAAGAAGACATATTCATCCAGACTGGTAAGTGGGGCAGAGCCGGGAGGAGAGTACCCGGCAAGATGCGGTTTGTGGAGCGGTACCGACAACGCTCCAGCCGCCTGGAGAGGCCCCTGGCGGGCGCACCTGGCCAAAATGCAGCGGGGGCACTTGGCGAAACCAGAGCTGAGACTGGTGGACTGGGCGGTCCCTCATTCTCCCACAGATAAACTGGGAGGAAAAGCTGGGGAGAGGAACAGACCATGCGGCCCACCCACACAGGGAAATAAAGCCTCAAACCACCGATTGAAAACACCTGTGGGGGGTGAGGCGGCAGCGGGAGGAACTCCTGGCCTCACAGGAGAGTTCGTTAGGGAGGCCCACAGGGACTTGGAACTGTGCAGGCCCGTCCACTCACCCTAGAGCCAGCAAAGAAGGGCCCAACTTGCTTGTGGGTAGCTGGGGAAGTGCGGAGAACAGAGCAAGCGCCATTGTTTTCTCAGGCCCCGCTCCCACAGCGTCACATCACAACGACATGGGTTACCCCGCCCTGGTGAACGCCTAAGGCTCCGCCCCTTAAAGTAACAGGCGCACCGAGAAAAAAAAAAAATGGCCCAAAGAACACATCGAAGCTCCAGAAAAAATACAACTAAGTGACGAAGAGATAGCCAACCTATCAGATGCACAGTTCAAAGCACTGGTAATCAGGATGCTCACAGGATTCAAGGAAAGATGGTCGCAATTAGTTGAACAAATGAAGGATAATATAAAGGAAATGAGGGGAAATCTGCAGGGAACCAATAGGAATGAGAAGGAAATTGGG
This sequence comes from Micronycteris hirsuta, assembly GCA_004026765.1. NCBI lineage: Eukaryota > Metazoa > Chordata > Mammalia > Chiroptera > Phyllostomidae > Micronycteris > Micronycteris hirsuta. Next base: position 7,971 of record PVJI01006371.1, read on the forward strand.
ACTCAAATCAACGGAGTAGACTAGCAGAAAGAAAAAAACATCCAACCAGAAAAGAATGAAGAAACAAGAATTCAAAAAATGGAGGAGGGGCTCAGAAACCTCCAGGACATCTGTAAATGGCCCAACATCCGAGTCATAGGGCTGCCAGAAGGAGAAAAAGAAGACCAAGGGATTGAAAACTTATTTGAACAAATAATGAAGGAGAACTTCCCCAAGCTGGTGAAGGAAATAGACTTTCGGGAAGTCCAGGAAGCTCAGAGAGTCCCAAAGAAGTTGGACCCAAAGAGGAACACACCAAGGCACATCATAATTACATTACCCAAGATAAAAAATAAGGAGAGAATCTTAGAAGCAGCAAGAGAAAAGGAGACAAGTTACCTACAAAGGAATTCCCATAAGACTGTCAGCTGATTTCTCAAAAGATACCTTGCAGGCAAGAAGGGCCTGGAGAGAAGTATTCCAAGTCATGAAAGGCAAGGACGTAAATCCAAGAATACTCTATCCAGCAAAGCTATCATTTAGAATGGAAAGGCATCCGGCTGGTGTAGCTCAGTGGATTGAGCGCGGGCTGGGAACCAGGTGGTCCCGGTTCGATTCCCAGTCAGGGCACATGCCTAGGTTGCAGGCCAGGTCCCCAGTGAGGGCCATGTGAGAGGCAACCATACATTGCTCTTTCTCCCTTCCTTCTCCTCTCTCTAAAAATAAATAAATAAAATCTTTAAAAAAAAAAAAAGAATGGAAAGGCAGATAAAGTGCTTCTCAGATAAGGTCAAGTTCAAGGAGTTCATCATCACCCAGCCTTTATTATATGAAATGTTAAAGGGATTTATATAAGGCATGGAGGGATATCAATAGGGGTGTGGTAGGGAGAGAGTGGGGGAAAAGGTGCAGAGAATAGGTAGCATAAATGATAGGTAGAAAACAGACAGGGGGAGGTTAAGAATAGTATAGGAAATGTAGAAGACAAAGAACTTATGTGTATGACCTATGGACAAAAACTAAAGGGCGGTGAATGGGTGGTGGGGGTGGAGGGGAAGAAAGGGGGGGAAATGGGACAACTGTAATAGCATAATCAATAAAATATATTTAAAAAAATAAAAAATAAATAAATACATACTGTCATGCAACACAAGTTTCAATTACAAGATATTCCCAAGATACTGACAGACCAAGAGGCCAGGATAATATGGGGGCAATTATGTACATACATATATAAAAATTCATATCTCTAGGAGGGTTACATAAAAATAATATATAAAGATAATTTAGAAAAGAGTTAAACTTAGTGCAAAGCAAATGTGCAATAAAAGCTAGCTTTCAGCCCTGGCTGGTGTAGCTCAGGGGATTGAGCACTGGTCTGTGAACCAAACAGTTTCTGGTTTGATTCCCAGTCAGGACACATGCCTAGGTCCCCAGTAGGGGGCACTTGAGAGGCAACCATACATTGATGTTTCTCCCCTTCTCTTTCTCCCTCCCTTCCCCTCTCTAAAAACAAAGTAAAAAAAAAAATTAAAGAAAAAAGCTAGCTTTCATTTTGTTGTCACATAAAATCTGCCCAAATCTGATTATTACCAATGAACAGTTTGGTTGCATTACTCTACAGGGGATTCATAAGCTCATGAAAACCTAGGAAAACAAGAAAACAATTTTTAGAAATTATAAACTAACTATAGTTCATAGAGATACTGCAGCTGACTCCATTGACCAGTTTACATCAATGTAAGTGTATTTCAGTGATAATTTAATTCCTATAGAAATAGATGTGATTTTCATTAACCATAAATATTATATATTTTATAATATATACTCATTATTAATATATATCAAAGTAGTAAAGAATTGAGCTTGTGTACAGAACCTGCTTCATGAAAATACCACATGAAGCTTATGGGCTATTTATAAAGTTTGTTAGAAGAAAGTAGCTCAGTAACTCTGAGACTGCTGTAAGTATGGAATATATACATATATTTTAAAGGGAATGTATATTTTTTAAAAATATTTTATTTATTTTTAGAGAGGGGGAAGGGAAAGAGAAAAAGAGTGAGAGAAACAGCAATGTACGGTTGCCTCTCACATGGCCCTCACTGGGGACCTGGCCCGCAACCCAGGCATGTGCCCTGACTGGGAATCGAACCGGCGACCCTTTGCTCCCAGTCCACGCTCAATCCACTGAGCTACACCAGCCAGGGCGGGAATATACATTTTTAAAGGTGCTTAATGAAATATTCTTGAAGACGTACCTTGAAGACTATACATTTTCACTATAGAAATTAGAAAAAAACAAAGAGTGATTTTAAACCCTGCTGTTTTAGTGATATAATGAATTTCAGTAATGTATTAACTTTGAGAGAAAGGAAGAGATCATTTTCTTTACGATATCTAGAATTGAGGTTTTTAGGAATACATGATTTTAGCCTTGGCCTTATAAAGTAGGTAGAGGGGATAGTTTTATTTGCATGCTTCTGGGTGTCCATTTCAGGCTGCACACAGTTTAGTGGTGACCTGGAGGGTGGTGCTCAAGGCCCCTTCTGTCATGGGGTCTCTGAGGAGGAGAATGACCCCAGACAGCCGTGCCCAAGGGCACAGGAACATGTAATCATAGTGCGGCTTTAAAGCCCTGGTTCTCCCTTGAAGCCAATTTTGCTGTAGACATTTTGGGTTGCTGTTGATGGGAGTGAGGACGTGTGCTACTGGAATCTGGCGGGCAGCGGTCAGGGATGCGACTGAACATTCTACAATTAACAGGAGAGCTTTCCATGAAAAAAAAAAATATTTGGCTCAACATGTCAGTAGAGCTGAAGCTGAAAACCCTGCTTTAAGGATGGTAAGAAGAAATCTGTATTGAGGTGGCTCCTCTCTTGATATACTTTTCTTCTAATTCCATCCTCCTTTTTTTTTTTTTTTTGGCCATTTGCATGTTAAGATGTAATGGGTCAAGATCAACTTTTAGCAGGAACGGGCCAAGCAGGGCACTTAGGCCTGCCTTGTCTAGGCAAGCGTCACTAGCGCAGCATGAGGTTCGGCTAAGCTCTGTTGGGCAGGGACTCCACATTGGGCCAAGAGCCTTTATTATAAGCCTTTATTAAAGCCTTATAATAAATGCAGTGATACGTTACAGAGTGAAATGTATCACTCCATAGTAAATGAGTGAATGTGTCTGGAAAGACCACCTGCAGCCTTCTCATAATGTGTGGCTGTGGCAGGAAACTGGCTGCTGGGTTGGATCCTGGTGGGGTGACGGGCCCCCTCTTTCTGCTGAAGATATCCTCTAATTCATACCATACTTTGCTTCTTTATGTTAATGTTTTCTTCATGATAACTTTTGTGCTCGAGGGTGAAAAATCTAAAGACCCCAAACCATCTATGAAAAACATTTTGCTCAGAAGAATTCTGCCACTGGCTACTTGAGATAAGGATCTGTGTGATTTATGTGCAGAACTAAAATACTAACAATTCCAGAAATCTTAAAAAGAGCACATTCCATGCATGTATTTGCAGGTATGGGATAGTCTGATTAAGAAGGAATTTAAGCAACTGTAGTATTTGAGATGCAATGGAATTGGAAACAAAAGAATAACTTTTAAGAATATAAAATTAGAAAATATTTAATTAGGTGCTATTACAAATAAACATTTAGTGAGCATTTACCCTATGTTAGGCATGTTTTCAAGAGATTTACATAAATTAATTCTCACAATATTTAATTCTCAGAACAACCCCAAGAGACAGGGACTATTATTATTTTATTATTACCATTTCATCTATGAGGAAACTGAGGGATAAAGAGTTTGAGCTATTTGTCCCAGTGAGTTAGTGGAAAACTACACATATAACTCAGATAATCAAGCCCCAGCAGCTGTGCCTACCACTACTCCCTTTATTTGGTTTCATGGCACGTATCTGAATTGCAAGAAGGAAAGACAGTTTTACATAAAAGTCACATTGGAGCCTACAGTGCAACTCATTTTTTCTCTTTTTTGTGTGTGCATTGATAGTTAAAACTTTCCTTAACTTTATTTCTCTGGTGCCCTCTGAACCACTGTAGTAAAATGATCTCAGGAAAAAAATCAGATATGAGGACAAAATTATATGAAAAATATGCTCATCATATTTTTATTTGTAATAAGAAAAAATGTAAGCATTCTAAATAGTCAAATTACTATCATGGGTAATTTGGGCACATCTATATGATGAAAGATTATTCAGCCATTAACCTATCTACATAATTTTTAATGAGATTGTGAAGTAATTTTGCTATGACATATAATATAGTATGAACTCAGTTAGCCATAAAAATGTGTAGATAGCTATAGTCCTTCAATAAAGCTCAGATCATCACCATACTTAAAACATATATGACTAAATTTCAAAGGCCAAAAAACAAATTGTTACGAACAACACTACAAATGTTTTAAGATGACCTTATCTTTAAAAATCAAATGAAGCTGAGGGGTGAGGTGTATAAAGGGACTAAATGGTAATGGAATAAATACAAAAACGATTAAACAACAAAAAAATCAAATACAGATTCCAGCACCTGAAAAACATGTTGGCTCTCATTTCCCGATACCTGGATGTGACTAAAAATAAAAAAGTCATAAAAAATAATGTGCCCCGACTTAACATCTATCCATATGATCTGTCACTGTGAGGGCACAACAGTGAGCCACAGGTGCAGGCCTGCCGTCTCACGGGCGAGTGCTGGTAGGAGCCGTCTGCTCTGCAGAACCAGAACAAGGAAACGGCAGGTGCCTCTGAAGCAGGAGGGACTCCGTTTTCTGGACAGGGAACCGTCTCCCCAAAATCCATGGCTTCCTTTCCTTTGTGTAGGTGAACTGGGTTTCCACTTATTATGCTTCTTCTCAGAAAAGTGATGTGCATATGAGTCAACTGCAGGAGAATTTGTAAAAATAATTTGCTGTGCTATTATGAAATAGTAAATAATAGTTTTTAAAACTATTGTGTTTTTTAGATCCATCCATGCTGTCACAAACGGTAAAATATACCTTATTATGGCCGAGTAGTATTCCATTGTGTAAGTGTACCATTACGCTAAGTGAAATAAGCCAGTCATGATTTCACCCATACACGGAATCTAATGAACAAACTGAACTAACAAGCAAAACAGCGTCAGACTCATGGATAGAGAGCAGGATGACAGCTCTGGGGGGCAGAAGGTTGGAGGGTGGAGGGATCAAGTAAAACAGAAAAAGGACTCATGGACGTGGACAGCAGTGTGGAGATCCAGCGGGTGGGTGGCAATGGAAGAGGGTATAATATAAGGGGAATAAATAGCAATGCAAAAAACACAAAAATAAACTATTAAAATTATTATTATAAATAACAATTTTTTAAAAGCTTAAGCATAACAAACTAATGTTTTGATCCTAGCAAACATCCTAAGCACTGGTCAGTTTCTGGGCTTGTATTTTGAAATTACAAAACTTGTTAAGTCTGTTTTTTTTAATCATCAGGTACTTTGAGAGGTGATTAGAATAGGGCAAAACACTATACTCACAGCTCAAATGATGAAGAAAGATTGTGATAGAAGGAAGAAAACAGAAAAGTTAATTTTTAACATTTATACTTTCTAAATAAAGTTCATTAGACATCTTCATATGCTTGACCTTTTCTCTCCTCCACTTGTCATTTGCACGAAGGAGAGCAAAGTCTCTAGCTTTTCTTCAAACTCATTAAACTCAAACTCTTCATAAGAAGAAATGGTGAAATAAAGCAAAAAAGAAGCTGGTTAGCTCTGATTCCTTTTTTTAAAGGTAGGCATTTCTACTTTAAAAACTTTAAAAAACTGCCTAATTCCAAAGAAAGCCTGTTTTTGTCTAAAAATGTTTAATTTTGCTTTTCAAAAGTGAGGTTTGTTTTCTAAATAGCTGTAATTCTCCTGATAAATAATTTGACCAATCCATTATGTGCCAGCTACAATGCTAATTAACGTTCCAGGGTTTTTTTTTTTTTTTTCTTGAGAAAGTTATTAACATGCTTTAGGGAATTTTGAGGATTAGTTTCTTGTACATACCTTTCTCTTTTCTTGCTTTTTTATTTTTTGTAAAAATGAGTCAATGTTAACGTTATAACATTAAGATCTCATCTTGAACTAAGTTTTAGAGTGAATCTGTACTTTTGCATAAAATCAGTTTAACTTTGTTAAAAAAATTTACTCATATGGGAAAAGACAGAAATTTCACAATTTAAAAAAAAGTTTATCTTGAAATATAAGCTTTCAGATCAATTACAGGTTCAGAGTGTGGCCCCTCAGCACTCAGTTTTCCTCAATCTTCCCCTCTTGCGTCCTCTCTCCTCTACCGAAGGTGAGTGCCAACACAGCAGAAGTCTGGGTCTGTTTTGTTAGTTGCTGTGGCCCCTGCATCCTAGAACAGCCCCTAGCAAATAACAGGCGACCATTAAATATTTGTACAATGAATGACTAAATGACAGCTAAGTGATATCATCTACCTTCCTCACAGCAATGCTGAAATGTGGATAGCATTAAAAAATAATATTTCTATGCATAAGCATTACTATTATTGTAGAACTTTTATTTATATTCAGTTTCAAAATGTGTAGGTTGGTTTAAAAAATAACTATGGTACGGAATGGACAGAATCTAAATTTATGCAGCATAGAAACGACATTTACTTTGACTCTGCAGCCCCAAGAAGAGCCATCTGTCTTGGGACTTGGGCTCAAGGAAGTCTCACCTTTTAAAAATGTTCACAGATAAATCTATACATGGCAGTAAGGCGAGGCCATTTCATATTAATATCCACATGGTTCCAACGGCCATTTTACAAAGGCATGCATTCGAGTCCTGGAAACAATTCAGGCAAAAAGTCACTGTGTTAACTGAGCAGTATAGGAATTTGGAAATAAGGCTTTCAGAAATTTTCTTTCTAGTTTTACTCAAGGATGGCAGAGCAGGTGGAAGCCGCACTCATCCCCTCCCATGACCATATCAAAATTAGAACTAAATTATGGAACAATGAGCCAGAAGAACCATTGGAAGACTAGCTGAACAAAATATCTATGACGAGGGGTACACAGAAGCAGCCACGGAGAGACTAGTAGGAGGGGTAGTGGCGCAAAACGGCCGGTCCCACACTCACATGTGGCAGTTGAGAATCCGGAGGGATATCTCAGCTGCAGAGGGGCGATGAGTAGGGAGGTGTCTCAATTCCACGCAGGGTTTCCCCAGCCCAGAGCACCAGTAGCAGGAAGAAGGGACCAAATAATATCTCGTTGAGAAATTCAGCAGGGATTTTGTCTGCCCAGGTGAGAAGGAAGGTTGCCAGAAGCCCAGGTACCCTTTTAAAGGGACAGTGCACAAAATCTCACTTGCAGACACTCACCCTGGGCTCCAAAAGAACATCAGCTCGGAGGGTGCTAGAGTTACACTCGCCCTTGAGGGAGAGAAAAGGTTGTGTGGCTTTAGGGTGAGGGCATGAGGGACAGCCGCCAATGCTCCTGTGTTGACCTCCCCTGCGCTGCCCAAGGGCACCGTCTTTCCTGGGTTGAGCACTACCCTCACAAAACACTGGCTGCACCCTGCGACGCCCAGAAGCCCAGCCCTACCCAGTTCACACATGGCTATACGCTCTGCCAGCACCAACCAGCCTAGGCCTGCACTGGTCTTTCCAAAAAAACACTCTTGAGTAATTCTGGACAACCTTGGGGGATGCCAGAGACACTTAAGGAGAGACTGAATTGTGTAGCTTTAGGGCAAGAGCTGTTTTCTCTGCATGCAAGACCAGCACCGATACTTCTACACTGGGCCCTGCAGCACTAGCCTGGGGAGCTCCATGAGCTCCACCCCATCAATTGTCTGAGGACCTCCCCTGCCCAGGCAGGAACAACTGTGGGCTCTGCCAGCAGCGGTCAACCTGGGCCTGTGTTACGGTCTTTCCTAAACAAACTACTGACGAATGACAGACAAGCTCAAGGGGGTGTTGGAGACACACACAGTGAGACTGAGTCGTATGACTTTAGGATGAAGGCCATTTCCCTGCACTCTTGACATTCATCACAGTTCCCGTGCTCAGCATTCCCTCTATATGACCAAATTTTAACCTGCGTTAACCTGATGAACTCTACTGGCTCTGCCCTGATGACTCCCTGAGATTCCACCCCATCGCAACGGTCCACATGCCCCAGGGAGCTCCTGGCTGGCCTCAGTGTATCCTGAGACATTTGTTCAGTGGCCTCAAACCCAGCACTGATGATGAGTTTGAATCTTTATTAACCTGTGAATACCACTCACCTTTATGTGGTGACTCCCTGAGACCCGGAGTCATACAACTTGCATACCACCAGAGGCTCTCTTAGTGGCTGAGCCTAAAGGGTAGCTGGTAGGTGGCATGGGGTCTTAGGGTGCCATGGGCCTTTTGATGACCTGTCTCAGACTTGGAACTGGCAGCAGCCAGCCTTGGCATGCATCTTGGCCTCACCTACACACACACAGGCCCAGCACAGGCAGCTGCCAACCATGGGTCACTTTGGAGCTCTTAACAGGGAGCCCAAGGCTGGTCACAGGCAGAGTATGACATTGACCTGCACAGGAGTCCCTCCTAAGAGACATCAGAATCAACACATCCACGTCTGGCTTCAGACCACAATAGAGCAGGACCTGATTAGCTCTACAAGCAGCATACCCCAAAAAGGTCTTGGCAGGCACCAGGCCCCAAGGAAGAAAATTACGCTTTTGGGGGTTAGCCTCTGCACAGCAGCTCATACACTGGTTGTGGCCAATGGTCACAGCCAGCCAGCCTGAGGGTCAACTCCACCTGTGAATGTGCCCAAAAGAATCAAGGTTCGGCTACAACAGAAAGGCACAAATAACCCATACAAGGGACACTCCTGGAGCACTTGGCTCAGGTTATCAAGGAGATTGTGCCACAGGGCCTTACAGAATTCTTACTATATAAGGCCACCTTACCAAGACTATGAGGGATAGCAGATATACCTGCTACTCAGGGACAAACAGAGAGAAGTAGCCAAAATGGGGAGACAGAGAAACATGCCCCAAATTGAGTACAGAAGAAATTTCCAGAAAAAGAATGAAAGAAAATGGAGGCAAGCAATCTATAGCTATATAGTTCAAAACAATGTTTATAAGGATGTTCAAAGAACTTAGTGAGAACTTGAACAGCATAAAAATGGATATAGAAACCATAAAAACACCAGTTAGAAGAGAAGAATACAACTGAAATGAAGAGAAGAAAACAATAACTAAAGTGAAGAATACAATAACTGAAAAGAATACTAGAAGGAATCAACAGCACATTAGATGAACCAGAGGGCTGATCAGGTATTTGAGAGACAACATAGCAGAAGACACCCGATCAGAGGAACAGAAAATAAAAAAATAAAATAAAATAAGGATAGTTTAAAGGACCTCTGGAATGACATCAAGTGGAACAAACGAGTGTTATACAGATGATAGAAGGATAAGAGAGGGAGCAAGGGATTGAGAAACTTTTGAAGAAATAATGACTGAAAACTTTCCTAACTTGGTAAAGGAAATAGACATGAAAGCCCAGGAAGCACAGAGAGTTCCAAACAAGATAAACCCAAAGAGGTCCACAGCAAGACACATCATAATTAAAATGCCACAGGTTAAAGACAAAAAATGAATCTTAAAAGCAGCCAGAGAAAGACCTGCAAGGTCTTTCAGTCAGAGAAAGACCTGTAAGACTGTCAGCTGATTTCTCAACAGGGATTGGCACAAAATGTTCAAAGTGATAAAAAGAAAAGACCTACATCCAGGTCTACTCTACCCAGCAAGGCTATCATTTAAAACTGAAAGAGAAATGAGCTACTCAGACAAAAAAAAAAAAAAAAAAAAAAGCTAAAGGAGTTCATCACCACAAAACCAATATTATAAGAAATGCTAAAGAGACTTTTTTAAAAAGAGGAACACAATAGAATAGTAAAATGGCAATACCTATGTATCTATCAATAATAAATTTAAATATAAATGGATTCAATGCGCTAATCAAAAGCATAGGGTTGCTGAATGAATGAGAAAAGAAGACCCATATATAGGCTGTCAGCAAGGTATCCACTTCACATCAAAAGACACACACAAACTGAAAGATAGAAATAAATATTTCTTTCAAATGAAACAAGCAAAAAAAAAAGCTCAGTTGGCAATACTTATGTCAGATGAAACAGACTTTAAAACAAAGATTACTAGAAAAGACAATGAACATTATATAATGATAAATAAATCAAACCAACAAAAGGATGTAACTCTTCATATTTTATAAAAATATACTCATTGGAGCTTATTTTATGTCACACCTTGTTCTGTTTTGAAAGAGGTCTTGGTAATTGGGGAACCCTATTTTCTATCCATAAAATCTAGAGCTGGTTGGGAATGTTACACAACTTCTAGCCAAATGCCTTCACTTTTTGAGTGAAGAAACCAAAGCCTTTGGCCCAGATAAGATAAGAGAAAGCCAGATTCTTAGTTGAGATTTTCTAAGTCCATGTGTGGTGCTTTGTTCTTCATGTTTTATTGCTGTTTTATTTTGCAAATGAATTATTCTTAAAAATGCTACTATGTGGCAGGAACTATTGTTGTCAACTAGGATATACTAGTGTAGAAAATATTTTTAAACATACTCAAGATACGACAATTTTATGTATAAAATTGATAGGGACATTATAAACCATTCTTTTTCCATTAAGTTAGGTCTGCAAGGATTTTAAAGGAGACGTTCTAGTGCTGTTAAAACAATGATAAAAGTGTATTTTTAAAACATACAGCTGACCCTTGAATAATACAGGTTTGAGCTACACAGGTCCACTTACACAAAGAATTTTTTCAATAAACTGTAAATATATTTTCTCTCTCAAAAAAAAAAAAAAGGATATAACTCTTGTAAACATGTATGCACCCAACATAGGAGCACCTAACTATATACAGCAAACTGTGATGGTCATTAAGGGAGAGATCGACAGTAATACACTTATAGTAGGGCACTTTAACACCCTATCTTCATCAACAGCTTGATCTTCCAGAAAGAAAATCAAAGAGGAAACAGTGGCCATAAATGACACATTAGACCAGATAGATTTAATTGTTAATGTTAGAACATTTAATCCCAAAGCAATGGAATATACATTATTTTCAAGTGCACACGGCACATTTTCCAGGATAGGTCACATGTTAGGACACAAAACAAGTCTCAGTAAGTTTATAAAGACTGAAATCATGTCAAGTATCTTCTCCGACCACACTGGTATGAAACTAGAAATAAATTACAATAAGAAACTGAAGAATACACAAACACATGGAAGCTAAATAACATGTTACTAAACAGTGAATGTTTTAATAATAAGATCAAGGGAAAAATCAAAAGATACTTTGAGACAAATGAAAACGAAAATACAACCACCCAAAATCTATGGGACACAGCCAAAACAGTTCTGAGAGAAATTCATAGCAATACAGTCCTACTTCAAGAAATAAGAGAAATCTCAAATAAACTACCTAACTTTACACCTCAGGGAACCTAAAAGAGAACAAACAAAGCTAAAAGTGAGTAGAAGTAAGGAAATAGTGAAGGCCAGAGCAAAAATAAATCAGAGAAATACTGATACAAGAGATTAATGAAACCAAGAGCTGGTTCTTTGAAAAGATAAACAGATTTATAAAACTTTAACCAGACTCATCAAAAAAACAAGAGAGAGGATGCAATAAATAAAACAGAAATGAATGAGGAGAAGTGATAATTAACACTTATGGAAATAAAGAAGATTACAAGATAATACTATGAACAATTATGTTCCAACAAATGGGACACTGTGGAAGACAAGGATAAATTCCTAGAAGCGTACACTCAATCAGACTGAATCATGAAACAGAAAATCTGAACAGATGAATACAACCAATGAAATCAAATCAGTAATCAAAACACTCCCCACAAACAAAAGTCCTGGACCGGATGGCTTCAAAGGTGAGTTTTACAAAACATTCAAAGAAGAACTAACACTTATCCTTCTCAATTTGTTTAAAAAAGTTCAAGAGGTGGGAAGACTCTCAAGCTTGTTTTATGAGGCCAGCATTATCCTAAATTCAAAATCAGGTAAAGACACTATAAAGAAATAAAATTATATGCCAATATCTCTGATGAACATAGAAGCAAAAATCTTCAACAATATACTAGCAAACTGAATTCAGCAATACATTAACAGATCATACAGAAGTGGGATGATCAAGTGGGGTTTATTCTTGAGATGCCAGGTTGCTTCAATATCCACAAGCAATTAACATGATATATACCACATAAACAAAATAAAGGATAAAAATCATATAATCATATCAATAGATGCAGAAAAAAATTGACAAAAGCCACCGCACATTTATGATGAAAACTCTGAGCAAAGTGAGAACAAAGGGAACACCCCTCAACAAAATAAAGGCCATATTGACAAACACACAGCTAACATCATACTCAACGAGGAAAAACTGAAAGTATGTTCCTTAACATTAGGAAGAAGAAAGAGAAGTTCACTTTCACCTCTCTCATGCAACATTGTACTGGAAGTCCTAGTCATGGCAACCACACAAGAAGAAATAAAAGACATTCAAATTGGAAAGTAAGAAGTAAAACTGTCACTATTTGCAGGTGACATGATACTATAGAGAGAGGACCCTAAAATGCTACCAAAAAAACTGGTAGAACTGATAATTTCAGTAAAGCAGCCAGATATATAATAAATAATCAAAAATTGATTGTATTTTTATACACCAAGAATGAACTATCAAAAAGGGAAACTAAGAAAACTATCCCATTCACAATTGTTTAAAAAAATAAAATACCGAGGAATAAATCTAACCAAGGATGTGAAAGACCTGCACTCAGAACGTTATAAGACACTGAAGAAAGACATGAAGGAAGACACAAATAAGTGGAAGCACATACTGTGTTCACGGGTAGGAAGAATTAACATCATTAAAATGTCCACACTATCCAAAGCAATCTATAAATTCGATGTAATCCCTATCAAGATACCAATAGCATATTTCACAGAACTAGAAAAATATTCTGAAAATTTATATAGAACCACAAAAACCCCAAATAGCCACAGCAATCTTGAGAAAGAAGAACAAAGTTCAAGGAATCATGCTCTCTATGATATCAAATGATAGTACAAGGCCATAGTAATCAAAATATCAGTGCACTGGCAGAAAAACAGACATGTAGATGAACGGGACAAAATAGAGAGGCCAGAAGTAAACCCACATCTTTATAGACAATACCGTCATATCTCGGTACTTGTTGGATTCAGAACTCATCGAACCCTGTATTTGTCACATTTTTGACAAGAAAAAAAATTGTTTCATCATCTGGCACTTGCTCAGGACACACAGCCCTTGCTGGGACTTGTATGAGTCACACTGCCCCACAAGACAAAATGCTTCATCACTCGGCACTTGTCAGTTTTGGGACTCGTCAGGAGTTCTGGAATGAATTAATAATGAGTACAGAGACACCACTGTATTTGACAAAGGAGGAAAGAGCATACAATGGAGTCAAAATAGTCTTTTCAATAAATGGTGTTGAGAATATTGGACAGATACATACAACAAAATGAAACTAGACCACCTTCTTATACCATACACAAGAATAAACTCAAAATGGATTAAACACTTAAATGTCAGACTTGAAACCATAAAAATCCTAGAAGAAAACGTAGTCAGTCAAATCTGGGAGATTGCCTGTAGCAATATTTTATCTGATATATCTCCTCAGGAAAGGGAAACAAAACAAAAAATAAACAAATGGACTACACAAAATAAAAAGTTTTTGCACAGCAAAGGAAACCATCTACAAAATGAAAAGACAACCCACTGAATAGGAGAACATAGCTAATGATACAAGTGATAGGGGGTTAATATCCAAAATTTATAAAGAACTTATAAAACTCAACCCCAAAATAATAAAAAAATCCAATTAAAAAATGGGCAAGAGGCCTGAATAGACAATTCTTCAAAGAGGACATACAGATGGCCAATAGACATATGAAAAGATGTTCAATGTCACCAATCATCAGATAGATGCAAATTAAAACCACAATGAGATAACACTTCACACCTGTCAGAATGGCTATCACCAATAAATCAACAAACAACAAGTGCTGGCGAAGATGTGGAGAAAGGGGAACCCTCGTGTCCTGTTGGTAGGAATGAACAGTGGTGCAGTCACTGTGGAAAGTAGTAAGGAGATACCTCAAAAAATTAAAAATGTAGCCCTGGCTGGTGTAGCTCAGTGGATTGAGCGTGGGCTGGGAACCAAAAAGTACCGGTTCGATTCCCAGTCAGGGCACATGCCTGGGTTGTGGGCCAGATTCCCACTGAGGGCCATGTGAGAGGCAACCATACATTGCTGTTTCTCTCCCTCTCTTTCTCCTTCCCTTCCCTTCTCTCTAAAAATAAAATAAAAAATCTTAAAAAAAAAAAGTATCTGCTTTATGACTCAGTGTTTCCACTTCTGGGAATGTATCTGAAAAAGCCCAAAATACTAATTCAAAAGAATATATGCACCCCTATGTTCAGTGCAGTGTTATCTACAATAGCCATATTTGGGAGCAACCCAAGTGTCTATCAGTACATGAATGGATACAAAAGCTGTGTTACATTTATACAATGGAATACTACTTAGAGATAAAAAAAGAAGGAAACCTTCTCCTTTGCAACAGTGTGGATGGACCTGGAGAGCAAAATAAGCCAGTCAGAGAAAGTAAAGTATCATATGATTTCACTCACATGTGGAATCTAATGAAGAGAATAAATGAACAACAACAAAACGAGAAACAAACTTAGAGAACTGAGTGGCAGCCGTCAGAGGGGTCAGGGGTTGCGGGGCTGGGTGAAAAAGGTGAAAGGACTAAGCAAAAATAAATTTTTTTTAAACTTAAAAAAAAAAAAAGAGAAATCTGAACAGATCAGCTATTAGTAAGGAGATTGAATTAGTAATCAAAATCCTTGCAACAAACAAAAGTCCAGACCAGATAACTTTACTGGTGACTTCTCTCAAAAATTTAAAGAAGAATCAATACTAAATTCTTCTCAAATTCTTCCAAAACGTAGAAGAGAAATCACTTTCAAACTCATAAGCCCACAAAACCCTGATATCAAAACCAGAGAAGGACATTAAGAAAAAAAAAAGGCTAATATGCCTGATGAACATACATGCAATAATTCTCAACAAAATATTAGCGAACCAAATTCAACAATACATTAAAATATGTTCCCTTTTCTGAGCACTAATCAAACGAGTTCATCAAAGTACCTATAAAACATGAAATTATGTTTTGATAATGTCATTTATGAATTCTTAAAAATTACCTGATTTTTCTAAGAGTATATATGGGGGTGGGGGAGGTTAATGCAGCCTAGGTTTCTCTGAAAGTGAAAGTTAGCTCCCCAGGGGAACATAAATTTGTACAGGATTTCATACTGTTCAGCAATACACTGGGCTGTATTGGGTTGGCCAAAAAGTTTGGATGGTTTTTTCCCTAAGATGGCTCTAGTAGTGCTTAGTTGTCTTTAACTTCATTCAAAACAGTTTTGTTAGACTGTGTCTGCCATCTGTCATATCAGTGTGCATTTAAAAAAAATGACCAAGAATGGTGAATTCTGTATAGCCATTTTAATATCGAAGATGGAAGAAAATATACATTTCAGCACATTATGCTTTATTATTTCGAGAAAGGTAAAAATGCAACTGAAATGCAAAAAGAAGAAAATAAAGATGTGTGCAGCGTATGATAAGGTGCTGGATGGATCAAATGTGTCAGACGCATTTGCAAAGTTGGTGCTGGAGATTTCTTGCTGGATGCTGCTTCAAGGTCGGGCAGGCCAGCGGAAGCTGACAGCGAGCAAGTCGAGACATTAATTGAGAACAATCAACCTTATACTGTGTGGGAGGTAGCTGACATACTCAAAATATCCAAATCAATAACGTTATTGGTGGAAATGAAAATGTCTCTTTCATTTTACAGAAAAAAGCCACACGAACTTTTTGGCCAGCATAGTAGAAATCATTCTTCTATGACTGTGAATAGTAACTACCACGATTATCTGGTGGTCTCTTTGCATTTCTATGATAAATCCATACGCACAAGTGCATTTTTTGGGGGTGGGACCACCTCCCGCACCAGTGAAAGTGAAGGAATACTGCAGGTAAAGCTTTGTGTGAAGGTGCTGCTGGGGTCAGCGGGACAGCACATTTGTATCCGCGTGATTTGTCAGCATCCGTTGTGAGCACAGCTGCCAAGAAATGATTAAAGGGATGAAACAAACTGTATTTATTATATAATCCGAGCTTTTTAAAACAGTGTAGTCCTTACATAAACAAGAAAAACTGATGAAACCTTTTGCATTCCTTCTGTGAAACTCAAACTAATGAACACTGTCCACAAAGTGGCCTGGAAATGCTAAGGCCCGGAGTCAGTGAGGTCTCTCCCATTGAAGGAAGCCTCCCCTGATAGGATGCTGTACAATGTAACAAAGCCACTGCTGTTATCTGACTGTAGTAAAATACACAGTCTGACTGGGCTAAAAATCATTTTCATTGTCAAAAATATAGCAAATACTTCATTTTACAACATATTTATGGGGAAGAAACTGGCTTTGAACTGTATTTCTCCCTGTTGCCAGCTGCATAACTTTGGAAAAGCCCCTTAACTCCTCTGAGGTTCAAAGGCCTCATCTGTATAATTAAAAACCTGCACCTCAAAAGATGTGATGGAAATTAATGGATCATTCTTGTTCCATTAATGCCTGGAATAGAATAAGGACATGATAAATGATAGAAGTGAGAGCAGTTAATTTTAATAATTGATAAAAATAATAAAGGACTTCAGAGCTTGGAAAGACACGTCTGTATTACTAAACTAATCGAGTGGTTTAATCTGAAATAGCATTCTTTGAATTTGGCCATGCAATTCAGTAAGGATTTACCGAACAATTGCAACATGCTAGGCCTCAGGCTAGGCCCTGGCATCATCAGTGATGCTGGCTGTAGCTGTAAAGAAGCGGATGGCCTGCCAGGGAGACAGACGCACAGACTGCTACCTCCAGCAATGAGCGCAACTGCAGCAACCGCTAACTGTTGGGTGTTTACTGCACGGTAGGCGTAATACCGAAGTGCTGCATTTCTTTATCTTCTCTCCTTTTCAGTTAAAAACAACCTTATGAAATAGATACTGTTACTTCTATTTCATAGATTATGGAACAGAGATACAGAGAATTTAGGAAATTTCCTGAGGTCACCCAACTAGTAAGTAATGAGTTCAGGATTTGAATTTCTGGCAATCCTACTCAGAAGCCAGCAACCATAACTAAGTCACCCTGCCTCTTATATTTTTAAAACATTCAATAGCAACAAATATTTATTGAGCACTTACCGCCTGTGAGGCGCTAAGAATACAATGGACGATAAATCAAACCTGATTTCTGCACTCTGGAGCTTATAGTCTACTGAGGTAGATGAGTATTAATCATATAACTGCAAGAATACGTGCAAATGAGCTGTGATAAATGTTAGGAAAAATTATAAGTGTTAAAAAAGAAATGTATAATGTATGCAATGTTACTGAGGAATATACAGAAGGCATACAATGAATTCTGCCTGAGAGAGATGAAGGTGAGGAGCAAAGGCCTTCCAGATGATGAGAAGAGAAGGAAAAGTACAGAAAAGGAGCGTGAAGTGACCGGGCGTGGAAGGGAACCCGGAGGTGGTGGTCAAGGCTTGAGGCTGGAGGGCTGGGGCGGGTCAGACTGTCAAAGGCAGCGCACTGTGCCAACGGGTCTGACCTTTATTCGGGACTCTGCGTGACTGCCACGATAGTTATTCTAGCCACGGTGTGGACGAGAGCCTAGGATGGTACTAATATGCTTTTGACTGAACCTCCTTCCAACAGTAACTTATATTGAAAAAATATGCCCCCGATTACATTCATCCATTTTTCCTCTTCTAACCTTGACATTGATTAACTGGAGCTTGAGTAATGGACAGTTTGGGTTGCCTTCCCAGTGCTCATATCCCTCCTTCTTTGCCAATGTCCTCCATGTCCACTGGTGTTCCACTGGATTCCCAAGAAGGTAACTCCTTTCATGGCACTAGGGGTGGATCACGTGACCTAGACCAAGCCAATTCATGTACTCCTATTTCCTAGCACAGGTCAATCTGAGGAATTTTCCTGGAATGGTAGGAAAAAGGTTCTCTTTTGTTGTAGTGCATGTGGTAGTTCTGGAAGAGAATTCTCTACAGGTCTATGATGTTTCTGCATGTCTTGTATGCTGACTGCCTTTGTTCTATATTATCTTTTCAAGAAAATATTGGCTATCGTTATTGCTGTTAGTAACAAAGTGTTCTTCATCTCAAACCCAGGAGTCTCATGTCTTTGGCCAGTATACACGAAACTGTGGCAGATTAACTTGTCAGTTTGTAAGCAAGGTCAAATCTCAGACCCCTCACAGTTCTCCACCGGTAGCACATAGCCGCAGGGGACACTGACACCCATCTTGACGATGTGGCCTTAACATGAAGCTGACTCCACAGAATTCAAAAACATGGCAAGAAATTAGGTCCTTGGTAGACATCATTAAGCTATGTGATAAAGCTTTATCAGAAGCTCACAGTATTTCTAAGATTTTTAGTATATGAGACAATAAATTCCCTTTGCTCCTTTTAAATAAATTGGAATTGTGTTTGCTCTTTGAAACAAAAGGTATTCTTTCTTGTTTCACAAAAGCCATATTTTTAATTTGAAAAAAATGTCTGGAACACAAGCCAAATTAACTCTGGAATAGTCGCAGGGTACTTTGTTGCAGGAAGCTATATTAAAGCTGTATTATTATCAGTTTAAAGGTCATTGATTAATCTGAGTGTTTGACAGAACTGGTATTGATAAAATCACTTTTGGGAAGACCATAATAGTAAAAAGGACTCACAAAAGTTTTTTGAGATGCGAGACCACTTCTACATAAAACTTGTTTTAAAATTCAACTCTGAAAAAAACTGAACTCTGCTATTCTGTTTTTAATTGTTTAGCAGGTTCAGCAGAACATAAGAATCTCATTTATGAGGTTTGGGTAGATCCAAGAATTGCTAGGCTAGACTATGTCTTTATCATTCTACACAATATAATATGGTCACAAAGAGAATCTCTGAGGACATGATGGGTAAAAATAACTACGTCTTTCTTTATTTTGTCCGTCCTCATTTAAAAACTATATAGAAGAGAAAAAAAAGATAGAGAAAAAGATGGAATAAAGGGATGTGAGGTCCCTGGTAACAAGATGGGTAAATAAAGGCCTAGTTAGGATCATCAGGGTAAGCACTCAATTAAAAAAAAATTAACATGAAGTGGAGAATAAGTTCAAATATAAATTTTCATGATGTTCTAAGATCTCAAAGTATAAATGTGAAGAAGAAAATAAAATACGGTTGTGTTGAAGATTGAGAATTATGTAAAAAAATGGACTATTGTAAGTGAGACCCTGCTTAACATCCTCCTCAATAGGTTCTTGGAACTGTGGTGAAAAGATACAATAAAACCACTTCACCATAGCTCATTGCTACAAACAAGAGTCAAGTCCCTAAGGCCTCTCCTCAACATTACAGTGAAATGACACTGGATGTTATCCGAGGGCCTGCTGTACACTGCAATAACAGAAGGAGAGAGGGAGAACCAGTCATTCATTCATTCAATAAGCATTTATTGAGTGTCTATGGCAGGCAATATGCCCGATTCTATGTACACGAGAATGAACATCATACAACCTTATTCTGAAAAGAGATTATATTCTGCTGACAGGTAGACAAAGAAGTAGTCAAAGAATAACATACTGACATGGGACAAAACAGAAGTGTCGTTTCCGTCAGGGAGAAGAATGCCAGGAAAGGCTTCAAGGAAGAGTCACTTGAATGATTAATTAGCATTTGATGGGCAGATGTGGATGTTGGTAGAGGTTCAAATACATTTCTTTCATCTTTCCTGTGAATCATATCTTTCTGTAGGAGTTACTAATCAAGATAACCGAGAGTTTCATTGTGTTTATGACATTTTAACAAGAAGTTATCTATATATGTGAGCTAACTGGTTCCTTTATAAATATGTACTGTGTTTTTTAAAATAGTTTTTCTTTTAAAAAAATAGAAAAAAATTAAAATGTTACTTTCTCTGCCATTCATAACTATAACTAAGTAATCAAACTGAAAGGCGGTGAGTATTAAAACTCTAGGCATAAAATCTGTGAGGAAATAAATAGTATACTCTCCCAAATATCTCTAGCTATTTGGTGACTACAGAAATGGCATAGTATTTCAAGGGAGTAACCAACAACTTGTGATAAACATTAGAAAAAACGTTCATGTACAGCCACCCAGAGAGAAAAATAAAATATCTGTGAAGAAAAATAATTGAGTTCCTGGGGCCATGTAAATATCTAATTGACTCTGACGTACTGCCTGGCATAGACACCCAAATAATGCCTGTTGAATGCATAACTGATTTATTGTCCTTCTCTCTCACTGTTATCACAATGTCTTCTAATTTTTGTTTACTTTTACTCTTAAATACAACCCTATTTTATTCTCTTATTCAGATTTACACTTTGGGATTGGAGAACAGCAAGAAAATTTTTACTTGAACTTGTTCTCTGCTTCATGTTAAAACTCTTTAATTGGATGCTTGCCCTGACTTCAGCAAATATAAATCAGAAACAAAATAAAAGCAGAGAAAACACTGATTAATATTCTAATAATTTTTTTTATCCTCCTGAGGATACTTTTTCACTACATTTAGAAAGAGAGTAAGGGCGGAGAGGGGAGAAAGAGAAGAAGAGGAAGTGGGGGGTAAAGAGAGAGAGAAAGAAAAAAAAAACCACTGATGTGAAAGAGAAGTATTGATTGTTTGCCTTCTCGTATGTGCCCTGACTGGGGATTGAACCTGTGACCCTTTGTTCTAAGGGATGATCCTCCAACCAACTGAGCCACACCAGCCAGGGATATAATAACTTGGTGAAAAGTAATTTTCTCTATCCACAATGCTTATTATTATTTTTGTCTTAGCCAGAATCTCAATAGAAGCCTGGGAAGCAATTCACTCTAAAAGTGACTCATCATTTCGCTAATGGCTAGTGAAGTTGGGTATCTTTTCATATATCTGTTGGCCATTTGTAAGTCTTGGAAGAATTGTCTGTTCAGGTCCTCTGCCCATTTTTTAGTTGGATTGTTTGTTATATGAGTTCTTTATATATTTTGGATATTAATCCCTGGTCAGAACTATTGTTTGCCTTTTTATTTTGTTGTTGGTTTCTCTTGTTGTACAGAAGCTTTTTAGTTTGATATAGTCCCATTCATTTATTTTTGTCTTTACTTCCACGCCTTTGGGGTCAAATTCATAAAGTCTTCTCTGTGACCAAGGTCAATAAATTTAGTACATATGTTTTGTTCTGTGCAAGTAATTGTTTCAGGTCTCATATTTAGGTCTTTGATCTATTTTGAGTCAATTTTTGTATTTGGGAACAAACAGTAGTCTAGTTTCATTCTTTTGCATGTGGCTTTCTGATTTCCAGCATCATTTATTGAAGCAGCCTTCTTTTCTTCTTTCCTCTTTTCTTCTATTTTTGGCTCTTTTATCAAAAATTATTTGCCCATATATATGTGGGCTTATTTCTGGACTCTGAAGTCTGTTCCATTGGTTTCTGTGTCTGTTTTTCTACCAATACCATGCCCTTTTGATTGTCATCCCTGTAGTATAACTTGAAGTCAGGGAGTATGATACCTCTGGCTTTGTTCTTTTTTCTCAGGATTTCTTTGCTATTCAAGGTCGTTTGTGGTGCCATAGAAATCTGATAATTTTTTGTTCTATTTCTTAAAAAAATGTCCTTGGGATTTTTTTTTTACTTTTATTTATTTTTAGAGAGAGGGGAAGGGAGGGAGAGAAACAGCAATGTGTGGTTGCCTCTCACATGGTCCTCACAGGGACCTGGCCTGCAACCTAGGCATGTGCCCTGACTGGGAATCGAACTGGGACCCTTTGGTTCCCAGCCCGCGCTCAATCCACTGAACTACACCAGCCAGGGCTGTCCTTGGGATTTTGATGGGGATTGCATTAAATCTGTATATTTTACTATGTTGATTCTTCTAAGATGCTCAACTTCACTAGCTATTAGGGAAATACAAATCAAAACTACAAAGAGATACCACCTCACAGCTGTTAGAATGGGTATTACCAACAAGACAAGGGATAACGAGTATTGGAGAACTTGTGAAGAAAAAGGAACCCTCATTCATAGCTGGTGGCAATGTAAACTAGTATAGCCAGTATCAAAAAAGGGTATGGAGGCTCCTCAGAAAACAAGGAATAGCATTATCATATGACCCAGCAACCCTCTTCCAGTTTTCTAACCAAAAAATTGAAAACATTTATTCACACAAGTATATGCATCCTTATGTTCATTGCAGCATTATTCACAGTGGCCATGACATAGAAACAAAAGTCTCCTTTGCTAGATGATTGATAAAGAAGATGTGGTACACATATACAATGGAATACTACTCAACCATAAGAAAAGATGGCAACATGCTAAGCAAAATAAGTCACACAGAAAATATTAAGAATAATATGACTTCACTCATATGTAGGATATAAAACTGAAAGCAACAAGTGAACAAACAAGAAAAATAAACAAAAACTCATAGACACAGACAACAGTAGGGTGGTTACCAGAGGGAAGTGGGAGGGAGGGTAGTAAAGGTTAAAGGGAGCCAAATGTATGAGAAAAGAAGACCTGGCTGTGGGTGGTGGGCACACAATGCAATACACAGGTGACGTGTTATAAAACTGTACACTTGAAACCAGTACAATCTTATCAACCAATGCCGCCCCCAATACATTTAATTAAAAAAAATAGAGCATTTATAAAATACTAAAAAAAAGGCGACTCATAAGATCGAAAGGTAAAGGAGAAACCAGTGTGATTTCTTAATTATATAAATTATAAGAATAGTGCTATTCTGTTTGGCACAATTATAAGGAAAGAAAAATATTAAACAATAGGGAATGTGATTTAAGTAAGCAATAACTTCATCTGCTTGAAACTAATAATTTATACCTTATAGATATTATGTAAGTTTTCAAATGACAGTGTAGCTGTAAAATATACCCAACAGAACACCAAAAAATTCAATCATATAAATTCTGAATTTTAGTATCTGCTAATGGTAATAGCAAATAATGAAAGCGATTAGTAATGATAATGATTCAGGTGTTTGCACTGATCTACAGCAATTATGCTTCAACGATAGGAGTTGGCAAACCCTTTCTGTAAAAAGCCAGACAGTAAATATCTTAGCCATTTTGGGTTACAGAGTATCTGTTGCAACCGCTCAACTCCGACATCAACTCCGATGTTGCTGATGAAGGCAGCCCTATGTAAAGAAACGGGCATGCTGTGTTCTAACAAAACTCCATGCACAAAATCAGGCTGTGGGCTGGATTTGTCCTGTGGGCCAGTACATGCTGACCCATGTTTTACATCATTCATTTCTTTCAGCTTGGTCTTGTCTCTGGATTTACAGTCACCAAAGGGCCAACTTTGTGCTTAAATTGTAATATTAAATTATTTTAAATTATTTAATTTGACCCAATTTTCCATACTTAACCTATAGAATATAATTGTAAACAGTCCAGAAAAATTTTTTTTTCAATCTCACCGGAAATCAGAAAAACAAGATTTTTTACATCCCAATTACAGAGACTAATTCATATCTATTATGTTTGTAAACATTTAAGACTGATTATGTCACATGTTCACCAGTTTGTAGAGCAACTGGAATATCCACATACTATTGGTGGCAATATGGCAAATGCGTAGACACCTTACTTAGTATTACACTCCTAGCTACAAATCCTCACAAAATAAACATATATTTTTGTAGAATTTCATAATTAAAATATTGAAAATAACCTGAACCTAAACACGAGATAAATAAAATGTATCACAGTCATACAATAGGATATCACAAAACAGTTAAATAAATATACAGTTTATTCTCATTTGGGGTAGTTACGTTCTGTAAATTTGCCATGAACACTGAATTAGTGAACAATGAATCCTGTTCTCACAGGAAATTCAGGGTTAGGTTCCTATGGGCCTTTGAAGACATTTTAATCAACTAATCAATGTGTTAACCTTGTTTTACGTGTGTTTCTGTTTCAATACATTTAATATATTTTTTGATTTATTAACAATGAACTCATAACCAATAGCATTATAACTCACATCTGAACAATACTTAGGAGTATATATATATCCACTTTAAGGCACATGATAGCCTTCTTATGCTTAGAACTTGGAATCTAAGTCAGAACTCGGAGATTGTGTCCAGTCAATATAAGAAATACGAAGAAAATCAAGTGAATTAAAAAATATTGCCCACAATATAAAATATAAAATAATAAATTATTAGACATATGAAGAAACAGAAAAATATTTCTCATATACAAGAAAAGGGCAAATGAAGAAATCTGATCTCAGATTATCCAGATATAGGATTTAGCAGACAAAAAATTGTATCAGCTATTATAAGTGGGATAAATGACTTAAAGGAAAATATGGTCATAATATATAGGAAATAACAGTAGGAAAACAATCTGTAAAATAAAACCACGTAATAAAATTTCTATAAATTAATAAAAAATATTATCTTAAAGAAAATTTGTAAGATGGCTTCTAACAGATTTGGGATGACAGAAGAGTCAAACTCATAAACTCTGAGACAAAACATTAGGTATTAATCAGTTAGAAGAGCAGAAAAAAATTAAAAGATTTAACAGCACTTGTGGGACAATATTAAAAGACCTGACATATAGCTATCAAGAACCCCTGGAACAAGAGAGATTGAGACAGAAAAAAATACTTTAAAAGAAGTAACAGTTTGAAGCTGGGCTTCAGGATCAAGATAAAGGCATAGGTAGACACACTTCACCTCCTCATACAACCATGAAAAAAAGTACAACTAAATATCAAAACAAGTAACACCCAGAACTGTCAGAAAATCGAACTGTATGGAATTCACCGACCAAGGATTTAAAGAAGCCACATTCATCCAGACAGGTAGGAGGGGTGGAGTGGAGACATGGAGACAGGGTGGAGAGCTGAGGAGAAGCCGTGTGGTGCAGAGAGGCGGTGGCAGTGGCGGAATGGGCACAGAAAGTCCCATATTCACATGTGGTGCATAAAAATTGGGATGGATACCTCAGGAGTGAGTGATTCCAGCTCCAGACCAGACCATACAGCCCAGGGTTCCAGCAGCAGGAGATAAATACTCATAACTTCTGGCTGTAAAAACCAGTGGGGGTTGGGGTAATGGAAGAAACTGTGAGATTTTCAGGAAACTCCTCTTAAAGGGCCAACACAGTCTTAAAACATACAGAAATCCACCCCTCTGGGATTCAACACCAGAGCAACAGGTGGAAGGGCACCAGTCACATAAGGGTAGTGGGCAAAGTGACTGGAAACGGGGGGAATGCCAGGCTAATGCCCTGAAGCCAGTCAATGGCACAGTCCCCTTCTTGAGCAATACCTCCAAACAGAGTCACAAGGAGGTGAAGTGGGTTGCCCCACCCTGGTGATTACTTAAGGCTCTGCCCCACACAATTTATAGTACCTTTTCTACAATAGGCTACACTACTAAGACAGGGAGTCAAAGCAGCTCTATCTAATACTCAGAAGCAAACACAGGGAGGCTGCCAAAACAAGGAGACAAAGAAATATGGACCAAATGAAAGAACAGAACAAAACCCCAGAAAAAGAACTAAACAAAATGGACGTAATCAACCTATCAAATGCAGAGTTCAAAACATTGGTGATCAGGATGATTAGAGAACTAATTGAGTACAGCAACAACATAAAGGAAAAAGTGGAAGTTACACTAAGTGAAATAAAGAAAAATCTACAGGGAACCAACAGTAAAGGGGAGGAAGCTGGGATTCAAATAAATGATTTGGAACATAAGGAAGAAATAAGCATTCGACCAGAACAGAAAGAAGAAACAAGAATTCAAATAAATGAGGATAGGATAAGAAGACTCTGAGACATCTCCAAACATGCCAACATCTGAATCATAGTGATACCAGAAGGAAAAGAGGAAGAGCAAGAAATTGAAAATTTATTTGAAAAAGTAATGAAAGAAATGTTCCCTAATTTGATGAAGGAAATAGACATACTGGACCAGGAAGCACAGAGAATCCCAAACAAGCTGGACCCAAAGAGGACCACATGAAGACACATCATAATTAAAATGCCAAAGTTTAAAGATAAAGAGAGAATCTTAAAAGCAGCAACAGAAAAGCAAGAGTTACCTACAAAGGAGCTCCCATAAGACTATCAGCTGATTACTCAAAAAGAAACTTTGCAGGCAAGGAAGGAGTATTCTCAAGGAATATTCTAAGTGATAAAAAGCAAGGGCTTACAACCTAGATTACTCTATCCAGCAAAGCTACCATTTAGAATGGAAGGACAGATAAAGTGCTTTCCAAACAAGGTAATGCTAAAGGAGTTCATCATCATCAAGCCATTATTACATGAAATATTAGAGACTTATTTAAGAAAAAGAAGACCAAAACTATAAACATTAAAAAGGTAACAAATTCACAACTATCAACAACTGAATCTAAAAAAAAAAAATGAGCAAACAACCAGAGCAGCAACAGAATCATAGGTATAGAGATCATTTAGAGGGTTACCAGCTGCAAGGGGGAAGAGGGAGGTGGTGGGGAAAGGTGCAGGGACTAAGAACCATAATTGGTAGGTACAAAATAGACAGGGGGAAGTTAAGAATAGTATAGGAAATGGAGAAGCCAAAGAACTTATATGCACAACCCATGGAGATGAATTAAGGGGTGGGGTTGCTGAAGGGAAGAGGAATACCGGGCAGAGGGGAGAAAAGGGGGAAAATTGGGACAGCTGTAATAACATAATCAATAAAATATACTTAAAAAAGAAGTAACAGTTTAAAACTTCCCAAATGTGTTAAAAGGCATAATTTGAAGTTAAAAATTGCAGTAAATAAACCTCAAGCAGAATGAAAGTAGACCAAACCCAGTTAAGTGCTTCACAGTCAATACACTGAAAACCAAAAATGAGGTCAAACACTAAAAGCACTAAAGAAGCAAATGACATTTTATACATAAAAAAATTACACAATTATTCTAAACTTATCATCAGAAAGGAAACAAAAAACAAACAAAAACCAAAAGAGACCAGAAGACAATGAAATGCCAGTTTTCAAGGGCTGAAAAAAATTCAAACAATTGTAACCATAGAATACTTTACTTGCCAAAAATATTCTTCAAGATTTAAAGCTAATTGAATTCAAGATGGTGGCAGAGTAGGTAGAAGCTACACTGACCTCCTTCCAAGACCAAACTGGAATTACAACTAAATTATAGAACAATCAACCTGACTAACCAACAAGACTAGCAGAAGAGAAGTGTTATAACTGAGGATTTACGGAAGAAGCCACCCTGAGACTGGTAGGAAGGATGGAGACATGAAAAGGGCTGGCCTCACTTTCACGTGTGGTGGCTAGGGTTGCAGAGGGATATCTCAACTGCATGGGGTGGGGGGGAGTTACCTTGAGAAGCATGGGGTCTCAACCTGAAGCTGGGTTCCTCAGCCTAGAACACCAGAACTGAGAAAAGCACCCACATAGCAACTGACTGTAAAAAGCAGCAGGGTATCTGTCCCTTAGGAGCCCTCTTAAAGGGCTAATACACAAAACATCATTCTTAGCTACTCACCCTGGGCTCTGGCAGAGGTAGGGTGGAATGGGACTAGAGTCACATGAGGAGAGTCTGGGGCTGGTGGCTCTGGGGTGACAGGTGAGGGGACAACCAACAGGATCCCTGTGCCAAGTCATTCTCCCATACTGAAGAAGCTATCTTTCTCCAGCAGAGCACTCCCCTCCATACAGCATCAGCATAGGGGAAAGCAATTCTGCCACCCTCTGGATTCCCTGCAGAGCTTACACCCTGCTGAGGGGTCAGGCCTTAGCCAAGGTGTAGAGGTCTTAGCCAGAATCAGGGGGTGTCCGTGACTTGAGCTGTGTGGCTTTCTGGTGGGGCCAGTACCCCACTTTTCTGTGAACTTAATTGGCACTTCCCCCTCATGGGAAATCAGGTAGAACTACCCTCCAGGTTCCGGTGGCCCCACATGCTGGACTCCTAGTGGCTCTGTCCCTCCATGATTGGGGCAAAATCAGGAATTAAGCAAGCAAACAAACAAACAAAACCAATGTCATAGACACAAACAACAGTGTGGTGATTACCAGAGGGAAAGGGGGGTGGGGAGGTAGAAGAGAGTAAAGGAGGCACAGATGGTGATAGAAGAAGACTTGACATGGGGTAATGAACACAGAATTGTACACCTGAAACCTATATAATTTTATTAACCAATGTCACCCCAATAAAGTTAGTAAGAGTAAAAAAATGATTTAAAACCAAATTAAGTCATCTTTAGATGAACAAAACTGAATTTCATTACCAGCAGATCTGTAACTATGAAAATGCTAAAGGAGATTCTGTTGTACAGAAATTACATAAACTGACAACTTCATGAAGAATCAAGTGTGTCAGAAGTTGCAATTACATATATGAGGTCTGTCCAGAAAGTATCCAGCCATGTACTAGAAAAAAATAGAGACATTTAATGAAGAAGATACAAGAAATACTGTACATAGGACAATGACACCTCAGTCCCTTTCAAAGTAGGCACCTTGGGACCACATATAGTTCTAGCATCTTTTATACTGTTCAAAACACTCTGCAAAATCTTTTATGGGAATCACTATCAGCTGCCCTGTCATATTTTCCTGAATCTCTGATGACCTGAAATCTCTTCCCCTTCATAGGTGATTTTGGTTTTGAGACAAGCCAGAAGTTGCAGGGTGCCAAATATGGGCTGTAGGGATGCTGAGTCACCTGGGTGATTTGATGTTTTGACAAAAAAACTCTGCATGAGACGTGATGCCTGAGTGGGTGTGTTGTTGTGATAAAGCTGCCAATCAACAATTGCCCACGGCTGTGGCCTTCTGAATCATCAAAACAGTTTCTGCGGAAGACTGTTCAAGCTTACGCAAAATTTGATAGATTCATTGCTCTACTCGCTCAGTGGTTTTGAATGTGACAGCTACACAGTACACGTGTTCACTCAATGGTATCTACCACTCCCCTGACTAGTACATGAAGTCATCAATGTTCACTCATGTGCATTCCAGTCCACTCTCCTTGGCTGCCAGGTTACACCAATGGAGCACAAACCGTTCTCATTATATTATCAATGGCTGAACTTTTTCCATACAGACCTCGTATGTGTAAATATAAAAAAACTGTGGTTCTCTTGATTTATCTGAAGTACATATGACCCTCTAAAGCAAGAATTTTAACATTGTGTTGTCAAGATATTAAGATACAATACATATGACCATTATAGTATGAAGAAGGAAAGGAAAATAAATGAATCTATAGTACATGGTTCTTAGATTTTACGTAAAGTAGTAAAACATTGAGTAGACTGAAATGTTAAGAATGTGTATTGTAACAATTAAAAAAAACAATGCAAAGAGCTATAGCTAAAAGTCCAAAAGACAAATTAAAATGGAATTTTTTAAAAGTTCAATAATCTAAAAGCCATAAAAGAAACAACAGAGAAACAAAATCAGAAAGAACACATCGGAAAGAACAGAAAACATATAAGACTACCAGGATACCTGCAATCTAACCATATCAATAACTACATCACTGAAAGGTAGAAGTCAGAACGGATAAAAAGTAAAGACTCAACTGCATGCTGTCTATAATACACAGACACAGAGAGTTTATAATAAAAACAGAGAGAGTTTGGAAGTAAGTAGTAGAAAAAGATGTTCTCTTCAGCAGAAAAAGATGTTCTCTTCAGCATCATGTATTGCACCGGTTTTTGCATATGTAGTCTACACACTATTGGACGTGAAATGGCTGTGTGACTATGTCCTTGAGCTCCCAGAGCTGGTGCTTACTGCTTGTCCAAGAAGTGTCATGGCACTGTATATTGGAGTGATTTTTTTTTCCAGCTTGGGCTCAAATCGAGAAGAGGCTTTCCTACCTAAGGAGGAGAAAGGTAATCCTTCCCATTGCCTAAGAGCACAGACAACAGCTGGCTGAGGGAACACACATGGGGACAGATGACTTAGACTAGAGAGACATCTCCAGAGCCAATGGACATATGACACCTCTGGATTACCATTTGACATTTCTGGCCATGTAGAGATAGAATACTTAGCTGTCCAAGGCAAATAGAGTTATAACTAGAGATGCCTGGGAAAGACAGTTATGGAGGCCAAGTGGAGTTACAGTAATAGCAAGGATACTCATCATTCTCACAGCTCCCTAAATCACTCTAGGACACACCCAGCATATTTTAAAGGTGTTCTCAGCTTCAGCTTTTAAAGATCAACTGGATAGAAAAAGATCTAAAGCAAAAAATCTTGGTGAAAGAGTTGATGTCTTAGAATCTCTTGTAGCTCACATGTTCTGTGTTTGCCTCATTTCTGGGATTTGAAATTACAAAGGTTTAATCACCTCTGAACTAAGCAGAGCTAGTTTATTCATGTAAACATAAACTTGCTCATGTAAGGCCACAAAGAAATAAAGTTATAAACCAAGGCTAAACCAATGAAGTAATTTTTCTATTGAATTAGTTTGCTCATGAATCATACAGCAAGACGGACAGAGGATAATAAATGCATACTAATTATTGATTTTTGTATATGTCTGAAATATTCCAAATGACATTAATGTAATGAGTAACAAATCCCTTCAAACAATTTTTATGATAGGTTTCAGTAGTGTCTATTATTTAGGAAGTGATTCATCTAGGGTCTCTTCACCTGAAAGTATTCATACCAATATAAATGGAGCTAATAAGCAAACTTACCCTAAAAATTTCCTCAAATCCTACAATTTTCAATGCATTTATTTGCAATGTATATTGTTGACACCGAATTTTATGAATGACTCAGTAAAAATTTCTACTATACACTTGAATTAATTACATTTAAGCTTGTATAAGCAAATATTTCGCTGAAAAAATAAAAAAATATCATTTGAATCTGAAAGGACAGCATTATAGTGAAAATAATTTTCCAGAAAATTCAAGGTGGAATAAATTTTAAAGAAAGATGTTTCTATTTATTTTTAAAATAAACAGTAGACTCTTACCATAAAGAAGACACTAAATAATGACTCAGTACTTCACTTGACTTGCTTTTACAAATAAAGGCACAATTATTTTTATGGTATCTGGTGATTAAATCAGAGACTGGAATTCCTTTAAATTTTGCTTAAGTAAACTCAGTAAAGTTTGGAGAACATTGTCTTAGAACTAGGAAAAAAATGCAGCTCTATAAAATGTCATAGTGGCCAGTTGGGAATATTCTATCCATCTAGTAAACACAAGATGTTCTACTCAAGAGACAAGATTAAAGATTAGGAAAGGGCTCTACAATAAATGTAATCATTTTGCTGATTGGACAAATGGTCAAATTCTCATGACATATTATGGGTTAAAGGAGTCTTTCTTTTCACTGGCCAAACGATTAAGTGCATTTTGGATTTTTCTTAATAAGGAAAACAAAATTTTACATATTAGACTCTTTATTCTGTCATATGTATGATCGTCCTTATTTTTTCTTGTTATAATTGATCAAAACACTTTCCACTGATCATGTGTTGTTTACAATTTTGAAAATATATTTTAATTATAATTAATTGCTTAATAAATTATAATAAATTTTAAGTAAAATTATATTTTATAATTATAAAAAATCAATGAAGTGATTTCTATTCTGAAAAAAAATTATGTTCGGACATTTTATTTTACCCTTTGAAGTAATAACCTAGGACAGATTTACTTTACTTAACTATTTCCTGTGCTGTAAGCTGGGAACGATTGAGGAGAAGTAATTCTACTACTAAGAATATCACTTTCTATTAAGTAATAAAAGTGTCCAGAGAATTTTTATAGGAATATAACCTTGGATTAAATGAACTAAATAAAAAGTACTTTTTATACCACCAGGTCCGAAAAAGGAAAAAAAGCTAAGAGAAATACAATAAACAACAGATCATGGACACACAGGAACACGCAGAACCTTGCTACACGTTTTATGTGGAAGCCTAGTGATGAGATAGAGCTCACCTTAGTTTTTGGAGATAGTTTTTGCATGTCTCTTTCTAAGTCGTTTGTTAGAAGGATGGGTAAGGAGTTTGTACAATTGGCCTCCTATAAAGAAGCATAAAAGAAACGTCAGAGACTGAAGAATACTACCCCAGCCAGAAATTACAATGTAGGAAAAAAATAACTTTTACAGGGAAACAAGAAGGCATTTTGGACTCAGTTGTTCACGTCAGACACCAACGAGATTGTAGTGAGGAGCCTTTCTTATTTGTCACATAAAACAGTGAAGGTAAGGTGGTGATGGGGTAGAAATGGAACATATAGGACATACATATTCAGAGATGCCCATTAAAAATCTCACCTACCCTATCATGTCACTTTCATATCTGCAGACAGTTCACCTCTTCTTTGGATAATGGATAAGTTAGTTCTCCAAGATACCAACCACTAAACTTAGAGTTGCCAACTTTTCCCATAGTATTTCATGGATTGGTTCTGTTTCTATAAATATTTTATCTTAAACCACTTTCTTCAGGTCCTTCAGCAAACTACTATTGAATAGTGATGGTTTCATACCAATATCCTGAGGAAAAATATCTGAATATTTATTTCCAAAATTATGATGCACCTAAGTCCTTGGCTCACACCAAAACAGTACTTACAAAAATAATAGCAGAAATTATAAGGAGGTGGCTCATACGGAGTTGGATAGATTTACTATCTATTTCTACATGATAACAAAACAATAATAATGTTGTTGTCTTAAAAAATAATATAGGACCCCAACTGAATAGCTATTAACTTGGATAAATTTTCCATGGAGGATTCTATCTCCAAGTTGAGAGAACAAAAATACATAAGAGGAAGATTACATACAACAATAAAGCAAAGGAGAAAATAAGTCAGATTTGTTTCGCTTGCTTCATAACCTTCACCTCTGCATCCCATATCTTCCTCCATCAAATGTGCAATTCAATCGTCTAAATTATGGTTTTTCACCTTATTTTACTTTAGAGTTAATAGATTATAATATTTTTTAAAAATTGTAGTTTATATACTTTATAGTATTATTAAAACTTGCTGGAATTATATTAATTTATTTTTCAGGGAACAGTATATTATGATGATAAAGTGCTCCTAAAGAAAATAAAACTACTAACAAATATTTACTGAATCATAGGATGTATCAGGCACTATTCTAAAGACTCTGAATTCATAATGCCACTTTCCCCCCAACAGCCCTATGACTTAGGTACCATTAGCACCATTGCCCTTTGAACTATAGCACAATGAAAGCTTATAGAAATGAACTTGCCAAATAGCACAAAGGACTCAATGACAGTTCTGTAAAACTTCAAGGCCTGAGCTCTTATCTTTATATATGACTTCTTATCCAATATACTTTATATGTTCAGTCAATAGATTGAAGAGCTATAGCATTTTAAAGCCAAAACAATTTCTAAAGATCAAAATTTGGTCAACTCCCCACCCCCTTTCCAATTCTACAGATGGACTTGGATCCTGAGGTGATGTGGCCAAGATCACACAGACGGTGGTGGAGCTGAGACCCGTGCTTGGACCACAGGGCTGCGCACAGCACCTGCTCTCAGCTTCGTGCCAGGGAACAATATTCCCAGACTCAGAGGGGATTCAGGAGCCTCTTCTGAGCTGGCGAGTAGCGGTTGTGCTGCCAACACTCTCAGCTGCCTGTGGCCTCACGTACAGCCCTACGTGAGAATCCAAGGGTACATTTCTGAGATCTCCAAATAAGTATGCATTCCAGTCCTCTTTCCCACCAGTCACAACACCTGTTTGTGGAAAGCAACTTACTGGAAATAGTGAATGAACCCATTCCCACTTCTGACTCATTGTGAAAGAAATAAACTATATCCAGCATGACATTTAGAAGATCAAAGTGATTAAGTGCATAATCCATTGCGTAATTTGATTACACTTGAGTAATATAATTACACTTAATCCTCTACCCGCTTTTTAAACTATTGGTATGTAAATGTTAGAATGCAATAAGAAGGAAAAAAGCTGACTCTTAATGGAAATTAATAGGAATACTTGACTTTTGTTCATCACTATCTCGTGTTTACAAACATCTGTAATTCTTCCTTATGCACAAACTGAAAGTGAAAGTGTTTCTTTAATACTGTTTTCCCTTTTTCCTGTGAATTAATAATTATAAGGCTGACAGTCAGCTGTTTCCTGTAACACTATGAAAGCATTTTCTGTAAACTTCTATCTGAAAATGCCACCTATGTGTTTATTTCTTGTTTTATGATTTTAAATTCAGACAACAAAGTGAAGTCTAGTAGTCACAGGACTAAACTAGGAGTCAGAAGAGATCTATCCGGCTTCCCATCCAAGTTCTTTAACCAGTTGTGAGAAATCAGGCAAGCATGTTAACCTCTTGGACCTCTCCCCTCAGTTCTAAGGTCTATAAAATAAAGGGATGGGGTGGATTAGATGACCTGTAAGAATCCTGTCTAGACGTTGAGTTTCAAGAATTTATGATTCTTCTGGGAAGAAACATTTACAGACAAAAAGGTAACCACCACCTGTTCAGGGATGCGTTCTGGGTGCCCCGCCAGAATGCCGCTGAAACCCTGGCGTGCGGCAGGCAGCGGCCAGTGCGATGGGGATCCAGAGCCCCGGGACAGAGGGAACACTTCCCGCAGGGCCACTGTTACTCAGATTTCTAGGGAGAAATTCAACTAGTAGCTTAATAAGTAACTGGTAATAACTTAATGGATTCTTTTATTTATTTATTTTTTTTTTAGAGAGAGGGGAAGGGAGGGAGAAAGAGAGGGAGAGAAACATCAATGTGTGGTTGCCTCTCACATGGCCCTCACGGGGACCTGGCCTGCAACCCAGGCATGTGCCCTGACTGGGAATCGAACCGGGACCGCTTGGTTCCCAGCCCGCGCTCAATCCACTGAGCTACACCAGCCAGGGCTAATGGATTCTTTTAAAACAGATGCATTATGGAGTTAAGTGAGAAATATTTTTAAGATAAAACGTTTGAAAGGTTGTGCCTGTTCATCCTGGATCTTATCTCCTCCTACCTGCGCAAGAACTTCACTCTTTCAAATTATTCCCTCCCACTCCCTCTCCACTAGATCATTCCCATCAACCATAAACACGCTCTATAATTGTACCTTGTTTTTTTTTTTTTTTTCAAACCGGAAACTCAGGAGTTTATTTATTACTGACAGGTTGATCTTCAGGCACCACCTAACCTACCCTTGGAGTCAGCCTCCTTGGCACCTCCCTTCCTCTCTCTCACCTCCCTTTCGCAGCCTCCGAACAAGCCCAATCAAATCTACTTTTAAAATAGTTGCTGAATCCTCCATCTTCACCTACACAACCCTTCCTTAGCTTCACTTCTCCCACTAGCTGTGGTCCCACTGCTTTGCTGTCCTGTACAGCAAACTCCTCCGAAACAGCTGCCTTCATTCACTG
Source organism: Micronycteris hirsuta (assembly GCA_004026765.1). Lineage (NCBI taxonomy): Eukaryota > Metazoa > Chordata > Mammalia > Chiroptera > Phyllostomidae > Micronycteris > Micronycteris hirsuta. The sequence goes on from PVJI01006371.1 coordinate 43,699, forward strand.
TCTCCATTTCTTCATCTTCACTTGCCCACAACTCCGTTTTTGTCATTACTCCACAGAAGGTGCTGAAAACAGTCACAGCTTGGTCACCATCTAACTTGGGTTCTCAGCAATATCTCACCCAGGTGACTGCTGTTTCTTGAACTACTCTCTTCTATTAGCTGCCACAACACCACTGGAAGGGACAAAAATGGCTTGCCTCATTGGCCAACTCCACAGTCTCCTTATCCTCTATGCAGTAAAGTTACATATCTATTGATTATTGGCAAATTTTCTGAATACCCTATTAAATAGAAGTTCTATGAAGGTGAACAACTGGTCTCCTTTATTCACTGCTATAACTATAATGACACAGAAAAGTGCCTGGGGCAGTAGGAGCTCAATAAATTGTGTCGAGTAAATGAATGAAGCAAAGTTGGAGTGACCCAAAGGCTGATGCAGAGGTCTTTTCCCAAATGATACAATCTCTCATTGCACTTTTATGGTTTTTAAATACAATCAATATGCTAATGACTCCCAAATCAGTATCACTATCTCTGATATGTCTTCTGAGCTACTTATACTTAACTGCCTACTTGTCAACTCCACTTGGTTGTCTAATAAGCACTTAATTTTGGTATGTCCAAACCTGAGCTTCTGATTTATCAGCAAAAAAATTCTGTCAGTCCTTGAGTTTCTTCCCCATATTAGCAGATGGCGCCCAGTTGCTCAAGCCAATGTCAGGAGTCTGCCCGATCCCTCCCTCTCCCATGCCTCCCACCGTCAAACCCACCAGCGAGTCTGGTCAGCACACTCCAAAATAAACTGGGGTTCACTCTCCGTTCCACGTACACGGCCACACCAGTAATAACCAACATCATTCACCTAAACCACCTCAATCATCCTACCTCCTAGGAGCTTTGTGTACGTCAAACATATGATGTTGCTCTTCTATCAATTCATGGAATAAAATCCAAGTTCTTTGGCATCATGTACACAGCCCTGAATGATCCAGTTCTCGTCTGCTTCTCCAGCCTCACGAGATACCACCTGAGCATGTGACCAATGCTCTCTATTGCATTTTTTCATTTCATTTATTGTATTTTTTTTGCTTCAGAATTTGTGTGGTTCTTTTCTATGATTTCTATCTTTGTGTTGAATTTATTTTATTCATGTACTGTTTTCCTGATTTTGTTGAATCGTCTGTGTTATCTTGTAGCTTGATTACCTTCTTTAAAACAATTATTTTGAATTATTTGTCAGGCAATTCACAGATCTTCATTTCCTTGAGACTCAACTACTAAAAATTTATTGCGTTTCTTTGGCGATACCACTTGTTGCTTTGCATTGGTGTTTGCACTCCCTTGTTGTAAGGATTGGCAAAGACTTCTGGGGGTCTTCAGTGGTGAAAATTTGTAATAGCGGGGAATTGTAACCCATCCCCACCATCCTTTTGACATTGTTTCTGTAAATAGTGTCTCTGCCTAATATGCAGCTTGTAGATAAACAGCATGTTTGTATAAGAGTCCTAGGAATTAACTTCAAGAGATACACACTCCAACCTTCAGTCATGCCAGCATTTGGAGATTTGCTGAGTGACTTTTGACTGTACAACCAGGCTGACAAAAACCAGGCTGACACACACCAGACAACTGCTTGGCCAGTTTCGAGGGCCTTACCGGAAAGGACGGTGCTGGTCTGCGTGTAGAGAATTTTCAACACCCTCTCCTTCCTTATAAAAACCTCTGCATGCACTGAGATGTTGAGATGGGCTTTGAGGCAAGAGTCCGCCCGCCACCTCCTCAGCTTGCTGGCATCTTGAATAAACCGCTTTCCTTTCACAAACACCCGTCTCTTGAGTTTGGCTTTCATTGTGGCAGGCAGCCCCACTTGTGTTGTTACAGATTGTGGGTGTCCACAGTGACAGTGAGGGCTACTAGAGTCTTTTTCTCTCCCTCACCCTCACAGGGGGAAGTCACAGCCAAGGGGATCCCTTTTGCTGCCAAGCTGTGCTGGCCTGTGATGCAGGTAAAATGCTCCATTGAGTTACTGGAGCTCTTTAATGTACTCTAGCGCTTTCCGAGAACTATTTTCATCCATTAATAGTTGCCAAATTATTGTTTTTGAGGGACAAGAGCTGGGGTCTCGTAGCCTGCCATCTTGCTGATGTGCTCAGCTTTGCTTTATAGTGTTTTAAGTATCCCCATCTCCTTCCAAAAAATTCCTTTACTCTTTCTTTTCTTTCTGGTTTGTTAGGGTAATATTAGCCATGGTTGCTTTCTGGTTCCAGCCAAAATACTTTAAATCACACAAATCTTTATTAGCAGTGTCACTTACAGTGTGGTCACTCTGTAGAACACTGTGCAATTAAGTTTTACAATAATGATGATGTTGATAATCAAAATAACAACACTGGATATTAGCACTTGCTGCACGCGTGGCCTTTTCTAAGTGCTTATTATACATTTACTCATTTTTGATCCTCCCAATAACCCTATCCAATATGTATTTTACTATATAAATTTGTCATGTATAAAAACTCAGGTACAGAAAGGATAGTAGCTTGCTCAATGTCATACACCCAGTAAGTGGTAGAGCTGGGATTTGAAACTATGCAGTCTATCTCCAGAGGCCTGGTCTTAATTGCACAACATAAAGTCTTTCTAGAAGAATCCTTCCTATTTAATCAGATCACAAAATGTTGCAGGTTAGGTGACTTGAAAAGCAAACTAAAACAGGAAATCATTAAAAGATACATATTAATGATACCTACTCAAAATATTTTTTTACAATAAAATCCTCAAATGTTCCTTTATTTCCAGGTCTTCTGATGTGGGTCTTCGGGAATAGCCATAAGTTTGGAATTCTGAACTTTCTTCCTTGTATAAACCATAATAATACATCATTTATGTGGAGTGAAAACATGAAGACTTCAAACTTTATTGAATCTTTCCAGCATACTCAGCATAGCTTTTGCAACACAGATAATTTTTTTCTGTACACGATACCATGCCCTGTCTTCTGTGTCCTCTCTCTAGGCAGCAGGAAGACTACCATTTCCAGACTCCCTGCCAGTTAGGTTGGGAGCCATATGATTGAATCTATTCATTGGAATGTGAGCAGAAGTGTCTAAGTCACTTGCAGATGTAGGCATAAAAATATTCCACATTTATTCTCCCCCCACTTTTTATTTCCAGCTGAGGCAATCCTGAAGATTGTTGTGGCAAGATGGAACAGGACTGCTTAACCCATTGGTCTGTGAAGTAAGTGAGAAGTAAACTTTGTGTTAATAAGCTATTAAGATTCTGGAGTCTGTAACGAAAGCTTTTATTAGTTAGTTGGATACCATTTTCCTAGGAATAGCTATAATGTTGTAGTCATATTGCATTTGTTTAATTAAATTACATAAATATCATTAAAAATGACAGTAGTAGTTTTAGAAATAAACACAACTGACTCTTGGTTAGCATATAGTAAAACTGATCATGAAAAAGTATGTAAGAGACTAGTCTATTAATCACAAGCATTCAGAGTTGCCATGGACAGCGGTCAGTGTGCTTTAAATGAGAATGCAGAAAATTGATTAAACTGGCATATTAGTTAGGTGGAGTTCTGCTACGCAAACTTTTATTATATATTCTAGAAATGTGAACCATTACTAGTATCCAGAATAGTTACTATGACTTTCGTGAAATAAGTTTGAGGCATCTTTTATTGAGACATACATGGTATAATTCATTAGACATTTTTGAGTAAGTATAAGGAACCAGAATTAATGCTTTGGAAAGTGTAAGAACGTAAGTTGCTTCACAACTTTTAGAAAAAAGACAATGTTTAAGTAAATATGAGAGACTGGTCTTATCTCTGAAGAACTTACAATGCCATAAAAGAGGGGAGAAAAAAAGCGCAACTCACCTAGAGGAGAAGGTAAAGCATGTTCTAAGAGGAGAAAGAGAGCGCCCCGAGACAACAGAAGAGACGGAGTCTCCTCCTGCGCCTGGAGGGTGAGAGAGGGCTTCGCAAAGGCTGTAGAACTTGCGATGTCTTACTTGGGCCCTCCACCACCAACCAGAAGTAGAGCCTAACACAGGGATTGTGGACAAGTAGTTTATCGGGTGATCATCGGGGAATAGGGGAGTAATAGAGGGAGAAGGTAGAGAGTACAGGTGTCATTATTAAGTACTAGAATTATTTCAGTGGTTCTGAAGCTTCTGCTTCGGGTCAAGTTCTGGAAAACACTATGAAACACGCCCCCCCCCCCCGAATTATTTCAACCAAGGAATTAAAAAGCTGTTAATTTATACCCTCTATTCCTCAGTTATCGGTGAAGAGCTGCCCCTTGAGGGATGTTCCTTTGTAGGCACCTCTGGTCCACCGAAGTATAACTTTTTTTCCATTCTACATAAATATCTATTTATATAACGGTATTTATTTTTCACTTTATTGTTTATGCTATTAGAGTTGTCCCGCTTTTCCCCCTTTTGCCCTCTTCCGCACAGCCGGCCACCCGCTTCCATAATCAGACCCCTCACACTGTCCGTGCCCCTGGGCCCTTCATATACATCCTTTGACCAATCCCTTCACCTTCTTTCAATCAGTCCCCACCTTCCCCCTTCCCCTTTTATAGCTGTCAGTCTATTCCACGATTCTATGCCTCTGGTTCTATTTTGTTCATTAGTTTAGTTTGTTCACTAGATTTCTCTTATAAGTGAGATCATATGGTATTTGTCTTTCACCAACTGGCTCATTTCACTTAGCATAAGTATCCAGTTTCATCCATGCTGTTGCAAAAGGTAGAAATTCTTTCTTTCTTTCTATCTGCTGCATAGTATTCCATTATACAGATGGGACAGTTTTTTTTATCCACTAATATACTGATGGACACTTAGGCTGCTTCCAAACCTTGGTATTGAAAATAGTGGGGCTATGAACACAGGGGTGCATAAACTCTTTTGAAATGGTGTTTTGGGATTCTTTGGGTATTTTGACCCAGTGGAATTGCTGGTTCAAAAGGCAGTTCCACTTTCAGTTTGATGAGGAAATTTCATACTGTTTTCCACAGTGGCTGCAACAGTCTGCATGCCCACCAACAGTGCACTAAGGTTCCCTTTTCTCCAAATCCTCACCATCACTTGTTTGTTGATTTCTTAATGATGACCATTCTGATAGGTGTGAGGTGATCTCATTGTGGTTTTAATTTGCATCTCTCTGATGGCTATGATGTTGAACATTTTTTCGTAAGTCTATGTATGTCCTCCTTGAAGTGTCTGTTCAGGTCCCTTGCCCACTTTTTAATTGGATTGTCTTCCTGGTGTTGAGTCATATGAGTTCTTTATATATTTTGGAGATTAAACCCTTGTCTTATGTATCATTGGCAAATGTGTTCTCCAATATGGTCTGTTTCCTTTTCATTTTGATGATAGTTTCTTTAGTTGTGCAGAAGCTTTTTAATTTGATGTAGTCCCATTTATTTATTTTTTCCATTATTTCCCTTGTCATAGGAAATATATCAGCAAAACCAATGCTACATGAGGTACCTGAAATTTTACTACCTATGTTTTCCACAAGGACTTTTATGGTATCATAATTTATATTTAAGTCTTTTATCCACTTTGAGTTTATTTTGGTACATGGTATAATATGGTAGTCTAGTTTATTTATTTTTTTTCATGTACCAGTCCAGTTCTCCCAAAACCATTTATTGAAGAGACTATCTTCACTCCATTGTATGCTCTTGCCTCCTGTGTCAAATATTAATTGACCGTAATGACATGGGTTTATCTCTGGGCTCTGTACTCTGTTCCATTGATCTATGTGTCTGTTCTTAGGCCAGTACCAAACTATTTTGATTACAGTGGTCTTGTAGTATAGTTTGATATCACGTATTGTAATCCCTCCAACTTTGTTCTTCCTTCTTAAGATTGCTGATGCTATTTGGGGTCTTTTTTGGTTCCATATAAATTTACTCTTATTCCTAGGCAGCCAACTGAAGGAAATAGCAGGAATCCATTCTAAATCAACTACAAGGGATCTGTGAAAATCCACAAATATTCAATCATTTACTCAGTGCTGTTTGCCAAATACATGCACTAACGATTTAAGGTAGGCAAGTTCTGAGGTGTCAGTTCCAAAACATTGTCATCTCACTGTACGCATTTTAGAAATTGTATAGCATAATGATGTTTTCATAACCGAAGCAATTTAGTCTGTCTTCTGTTAAATATTCCTCATAATAGCAAAGAAGGAATTAAGCACATGGCAGATATAGCTACCGGGATGCTCAACCTGTGGCCCGTGGGCCATATGCAGCTCAGGCTAGCTATGAATGCACTCCAACCCAAAATTGTAAATTTACTTAAAACATTATGAGATTTTTGGTGTGTGTGATTGTATCGCAATGTATTTAATGTGTGGCCAAAGACAACTCTTCTTCTTCTAGTGTGGCTCAGAGATGCCAAAAGGTTGGACACCCCTGATTCTAATCTATTCCAATGATTCCTGAGCAGACATGATGTTCTAGTGTTTATCTGTAAACACTACAAAACAAAACATCTGGGAAGAAGAAATTAACAGCAATCTGAATTATAAATATGTGGCTATGATCTAAAAACTGGAGCCATAAAAGTATCCCAGGCTAAGCAAAAACCTTTTTTTTTAAAAAATTACTTTATTGTTCTTCAGTTACAGTTGTCTGCATTTTCTCCCCTCCCCTCCACCCCCTCAAAAACCTTTAATACTACTTTTATTACTTAAGGTATTACTTAATTACTTTTTTATTGCTTTATTTATACTTAGTGGTAATCTAATCAGTCTCTACGACTAGAAAGTGCCCATTTGGGTCACGCAAGCAAACAACGTTCTCTCATGCTATTTTATCTTTGCTTTTCTTAAACATCATTTCATCTTTTTTAACTCTCAAACTCAGAACTAATCTAAAACGTATACCTTACTCTCCAAAGAAAGGTTTTATATGAAGAAATCAGCAAGTAAATTTTAATTTGGTGCTACCTCTGAGTTCCTAGATTTTCAAAATAATAACATGCAGATTTCAATGGGCACAAGTCAGTCATTTCACCATGTAACTTAGCCAACACGAAGAGACAATGCAGCCAAATCACAAAGTATCAGACAATGATATAAAAATCAAAACACTTTTTATTCCTACTGTGAGTCCATGGCTACACAGTTTAGAGTATGTTTGAGGGGCCATAGAAAGGGCTGGGTGTAGTGCAAGTATGTAGGACTACGGTCAGGAGAACGGAACTCAAGTACTTCCCTGACACTAAGCTGCAAAAATACGTACTGAATGAATAAGTGTAGAAATGTTCATGGCACTGATGTTCCCATTTAAAACTAAGATTTTGGTTAGTTCTATACTTGGCCTACTTAGTAGTTTGAGTTCAAAGCCCAGCTCTATCATTTACTGCTGTTGATCCTGACGAATAGACTCCTTAGATCTCCTCAGATGCAAAAGGGAAGTAAGATCACCTACTTGACAGGTTCACTGTGAGAAGTAAATGAGATAATGTACATAAAAGAACTTAGTGCAATATCTGGCATAAGGCTCCCTTCTCCCTTAGTCCCCGTGTTCCTGCACTGACACATGTTTTACTTATTTTCTGAAGAGACCCAGCACTTAGTCCAGAGCTTTACACAGAGTAGGTATTAAACTTCTAAAAAAAGTGAGTATTTTTTGAAGTTATTTTGTTTAGATTATAGACCTAAATGAAAATGTGAAGACATATGCAATGTTTGTGAGTATGAAAAAGACATGGGGAATGTTTTAGAAAGTTCATGTGCTATATCCATTTACATGGTAAATGACTTTAACTCTAAAGGAATAAGGCTGAACTTTGTAATCAAACTTGCTATACATTGATAAGTGAGCGTGTCCCTTAAACTAATCACTGTGAAAAATCTATTCTAATATTTTGCTTTTGTTCAGAATGTTTTAAAATAACTGTTTCAAGAGTTTGCTTATGAATCACACAGGAAAACTGGTATTATTTTTTTTTGATGGATTTTAATTTAAAATCTCAAAGGTAATATTTAACCACTACTCCCCAACTTAGTGATGTTCTGTGGCTGAAAATGACTACTAATTATTTCCCATAATCAAATAAAGTATTCAAGTACAAAGATTTCCCAGCTTACTGATATATGAAAAGATACGGCACATGAATAACATATGTTTTTCAGACAATTCCACAAGAAACTCCCAAAGATATAATGAGCAACAGCAACACTGTCCAATAAAGACAATCTCACAAGATGTTGTTTTGGAATAAGGTGATACTCATCTAGATCTTTCTAGATAGATATTTAAAAACATATTAACCATACTGTTTTGTGCGTGTACCTGTCTGAGGCTCTACATTAACCTATATATATGTGGAATACATCCACATATAACTTATACTTAAAGTATATAAATAATATATATACACTAGGCAGACCAGGCCTTCCTCCTGGGTGAATTCAAGGTCAACATGGACAAACCATTAATCTCTTTATCCATCATCCCCTAACTATTTCCTTTCCAGTGATTTTCTCTTCTCCTCCACTCAGTTACTTGTTTCATAAACACAGTCTAAACCTCATCATCAGTCCAGACTGCTCCACATCACAAATTCCTCGTATAAACACCCCAATCTTCGTTCACAGCCCCCTATGCTTTTACCTTGCTTTTACTCCCATGACAAACATTTTGTACCTAACTGGGGTCTCTATTGCTGCCTATCAAGTTGCTCCATCATATTCTAAGTAACCCCTCAGTTCTTCTCACCACTGTTACCACCACTACCCTGGTTCCTAAGCCTCCATCACTGCTTAACTGGACTATGGTGATAAACTCCCTCTCAACAGTCTATTCTCTGCCCAGGAGTTAGGGTAATCCTTTTGAAATACAAGTCAGATCGTGGCACTCTTCTGTTCAATACTCTCTTTTAAATTACTATTAGAATAAAAATTGAAGTCATTCCAGTGACCTTTAAGAGTATACATGATCTGGTCCCTTGTTACCTCTGTGACCTGATCTCTCTTAACTTTCTTCCTTGATTGCAGTAACTCAACCACACTGGCCTTCAATCTGCTCATCAAACAGACCAGATATACTCCTATCTCAAGGCCTTTTTATTGTTTTTCTCCCTGCCTGGAATTCTCTTCTTTCAATATCTTCATTGCTTGCTCCTTCATATCCTTCAAGTCTCTTCTCAAATGTTCCCTTGTCAATGAAGTCTTTTGATCATCTTATTCAAATAGGCAAATGCTATTCCCTTAGTACCTTACCAATTTTACTTCTCTCCTTCCCTGCTTTTCCCCCCACAGAACATTTCACCATCTGACATATTACATATTTTCTTATTTATTGCCTGGTGCTTATTGTATCCCCATTAGAATGTAAGCTTCATAAGAGCAGAGACTTTGGTCTATTGCTCACTAATGTATTCTCTGTGTCTAAAGTGATGCTTTGCACATGGTAGGTAAGCAACAATTATGTGAATTTAATAAATCAACTTAAATTACATGGCCAACTATTTCAACCATATTTCAGTCACTAAATTTTGTGTTTGTAAATATCTGGGTGATTAAATTAATTCTTGAGTAGATATAAGAGAAAAGTTTTACTGAAGTCTGGATTTAGACCTTCTTATGGACAGAGACTTCAGAATTATTCTGAAGCTGTAGCAATTAAACTATGACTATTAGATATCAACTTGAAAGATGTGCTTCTCTTAACACAATTTTTCACAAATACAACTTTAAATTTTCAACTTGGCAAAATAAAAGTGCTTCTACTTATGTTTCCTCCTTGAAACTTACAAAAAACCATAAATAAATAGAGAAAAGAAATTTCACCTTAAGTGTCACGAGCACTGGCTACAACTATAAGACAATTAAATACAAAGATTTCACCAATATGACTAGTTGGTGAAATTCATCAAATTGTGAACCAAAATGCTGAGTCAACATGTATATTCTTAGGCCTCCAGCAGACTACAGACTTCTCCAAATGTCAGTTCTAAGAGGCCTATCAAGATTCCTTTGACTGGATAACTAGATCCAGTGGACATCGCCAAACTATTGCAAAATCTGGAAAAACCTTAGAGGAACCATGGCTTACTCCCAAAGAACGGCAGGGCACGTGGAGTTGAAAGAGGAATCTACGAACTGTTTTTCCTTATCTTTGCCTTGGCCTTCTGGTCCAGCAAGCCTGTCTGGAAGTGAGACTAATGAATGCATATGGGAGCCATGATCAATTCTGCAGCATTGACCAGAGTCAGCTGAGCTGAAACAGACATTAGGTAGGTACTTCCCTGACAGTCTATTACAAAAAGGCTTCTCTGAGAGTCACACCAACTTCCTGTTTACACCAAAGGGCTAAAGTGAAAATCTAAATTACAGTTTAAATGAAATCCATCCTGTTCCTTTAAACCTTTGATTGTTCTCCCGTTCCTGTAAGTGTTAACTGCAGAGTTAAACACCACAGTCTGCCACTACACCACGTACACCACTACACCAGCGTTCCATGCCTTCAAGCATACTTTTCTGTGTGGAAGGTGCTCAGGTCTCCACTTTACTTCCTCTCTTCAGCAACTTACTGAAATCCTAATGATTTTTTTTTACAGAGATACTTAAATACCCCGTTCTTTCCTAAACTTTCATTTAAAGTTTTGTGTGTGTTTTAAAAAATGATTCATTTTCTAAAAGCAGATCTAGATAAACACTGAATACTAAAATCACATTCTCCTGTGTATTAAGGGTGTGGATTCTTACCTTTCCAAAGACAAAATATTATAACTTGCCCAGTCATACTGATGAGTACCACTTTACACAGACATAGGCCTTCTTATCCTGCTTTTTGCAGAACTGTTAAAGACTTTAGAAACATTTAATACTTTTTCTTAAATATGGCAGTCAGGAAGTACTCAGTGAACTATCACATTTCTAATATTCAATGACTTTGTAAATACTCATTAATATTGCTTTCTTACTATATACAAATTATGATCATAGACATTATTTTCAGTAAAATGAATAGAGACTTCAAGGAATTTTTAATGCCAGACTAAACAACTGCGCCAACCAGATCGACAAACATGAAACCTTAAGTAATATGGTGTCTGCAATTACATCAATCCATGACTGCCAGTGCGTCGACTGTATGGGTGGAAGAGGTAGGAAAGGAATGTGAACAGGCAGAGTGGGTTCAAATCATGAAAAGCCTTGCATGTTATGCTAAGATTTAGATTTTATAATATAAAGATAGGTGCCCTGGCTGGTGTAGCTCAGTGGATTGTGCGCCGGCTGCGAACCAGGGGGTTGCCGGTTCGATTCCCAGTCAGGGTTCATGCCTGGGTTGCAGGCTGGGTCCCCAGTGGGGGCCATGTGAGAGGCAACCACGCATTGATGTTTCTCTCCCTCTCTTTCTCCCTCCCTTCCCTTCTGTCTAAAAATAAATAAAATCTTTGAAAAAAATAAAAAAAAAAAGAAATGAACAAGAAAAAATAATTAAAAAAAAAAAAAGATAGGTGAAGGTCAAGACCCATTGAAGAATTTTGATATGGGAAATGACATGTTCATATCTGCATGATAACTAGTAACTCCAGCAGCAGAAGAGGGAAAATGGGAGTCCAGGGGCAGACTAGGGTCAGGGAAACCAGTAAGAACTACTGTAGTAGTCTCCTAAGGATCAATCAATTCTTGAATCTGGCTGATTATTAAAATTGCCAAGGAAGCCCTTTAAAATGCAAATTTCAGCCCTGCCATGACTTTCTGACTCAGTAAGTCTGAGTTACGAGGTGATGGTGATAATAATCCAAAATGAGAGGTGATGAGGAAACACTAGTGAGGCTGGGAGAGATTTAAGAGATACTCAGGCAGTAGAATTAACTCATTTTAGCGACTGATAGACATCAAACTGGGGTAATGGTGTGGATAGATGAGCCATTCATTAAGCCCCGGAATACAAGTGGAGCATCACACCTTCGGGGCTGGGAAGGATGATGAGAATCTATAGGACAGGAAGGTGCAAATGACGGCAAGGCACTTAGATGAATTATATGTGAGTAGTTTGCCAAGAAGAGCTCTGGGTTGAAGACCTAGGCTTGAGCCCAGGAAATATCAATGTTTAATTCTGATTGAGAAGAAAAAGCCCTCAATGGAACCTGAAGACAGAGCAGAGAAATAGAAAGATGACAAAAACCATTCAATATTCATTCAGGAATTTAAGGAGGAGGTTTGGTTAGAAAACAGTGTAAAGGGCCTGAATTTCAAGTAGAGGAGACTTAATTGATAATATCAGCCAAAGGGTGAGAGACAAAACAACAACAGCAAAAGATTTGCTTGCCTAAGACAGGAATACGTTATGACCAGGTTTGTTTTTAGGAACATACTTCTATCACTGGCAGAGAGGAGATGGGAAGAGGGTGAGCCTAGAAGTAGGAGAACAGTTTGCAAATGTGTGGCTATGAAAAGGGCCTAATCTCAGGCAGTGGTAGTGGGTGGACGCAAGACACCCATTTCCAGAGATGTGTCTAAGACAATATGAGTCCCAGCGGGAATGGGAAAGGGCCAGGAGTTAAGGATAACAGTAAAGATTCTAGCTTGGTGGGCCAGGAGCTGGCAAACTAAGGATGGAGAGAGTTATCGAATAGCAAGTGGGGTTTCGCTGCCTGACGCCACCCTCTAGGCAGAATTCTGGAGACAGCCCTGGCTGGTGTAGCTCAGTGGATTGAGCGCGGGCTGGGAACTAAAGGGTCTCGGTTCGATTCCCAGTCAGGGCACATGCCTGGGTTGCCGGCCAGGTCCCCAGTGAGGTTCATGTGAGAGGCAACCATACATTGCTGTTTCTCTCCCTCCCTTTCTCCCTCCCTTCCCCTCTCTCTAAAAAATAAGTAAAATCTTAAAAAAAAAAAAAAAGAACTAAAGAACGCTTTAAAAAAAATTCTGGAGACAAAGATTTGGTGATAAAGAAAAAGAGTCTTCATTCAAAAGCTACACAATTTTGGAATAACAGCTTTCCACAGGCATTAGTCACTTAAGCCTATCAATTAAAGCTAAAATCTTTAACTCCTAAATTCCCCTATCATTCCCTGTAAATTTTTAATTATCTTATTTGCATAGGACTAGTTTACAAACTAAAACAACGTAAGATACAAAACCCACACAATTTTGGAAGGATGGCAGGCTTCTGCCTCAGAGCCCATTCCCTCTGGAACACCCAAAGAAGAATAACCCTGCCGCCCTCTGCTAGGACAGCCCCATCCTAGGCTGTGCCTGGAGTTCTTTTCCATCCAAAATACCATCCTTAGGGAAACGCAGGCAGCTGCAGCACAATCATCCAGGCATCCTCGATGAAGAGAGCCCAAGAGCCAGTCTCTACCCTCCTTCTATTTTAAATCTGACCCATAATTCCATGTGCTCCACATGGAGGCATTCAGCTTTTCAGCGAATCTCAACCAAGGCTGTTTACCATGGCCTCGCGGCAACCTCCTCCTACGGCCCCTCCCCCTCCCTACTCCTCCTCAGCGATTTGATCAGATCTCTCTGTATCAGGAGGACAGCATAGACGAAGCTTTGGAGATGATGTTCTTGGTGTGAGAAATCTGCATAACTAGTATGGCTTTTTACTGGTGGTGGGAAATATGGCTCCTGGTAGGTTGGACTAGAATTATGATTTAGAAGTCAATAGCAGTAGGGAAATTGAAGTAAAACAGTCACCCAGGCAAACTTATATTTAATGAAAATAAATGAGGACCAGTGGTGCCCGTCAGGAGAGTCAGAACGCAGTACTGGGAAGCAGACACACCACCACAGACGCCGCCAGCACCCCCACCCCCTGCAGTGAGACATGCATTCTTTGTTCTGGATGCTACTGGCATAGTGAAGAAACCTGTGATTATTTTTTGGCAAACGCAACACACTGATGTTTCAAACTGTCTAAAATTTGACTAAAATCTGTGGATGATTTCAGTTTAACTATCATTTTTGTGGTCTCTTGTTGGTTACACTGGTGTAAATCATTTTATGAACCTAAGTATAGTATTTTCCAATTATAGTGATCATATCAGATATGGGGCTTTTGGTGCAAGAACCAAAATATTCCACTAAAGGCAGTTTATACTATGAGGACATTTGTGCCCTCCATGTAACTAAAAGTCCAGAGGTACGTATGGTCAGAGTTGGTCCAGCAGATGAACCGTGATGAGGAGCTGAGACTTCCCCTCCTTTAGCTGTGTGTCTGCCTCAGTGTGTCTGAGACATTCATCGAAGACAAAAGACGGCGGCAGCGGCTCCAAGCACAAAACATCCAAAACCGATGGGAGAGGTGGGCATTTAATTCAGAGGCCTACTATCTTTCTCTCTTTTGTAAATTAAAAATAATTTATGTTCAGTAAAATATATACATCTTAAGTGTACAGCTGAATGAATACTGACAAATGCATACACCCGTATCTACTTCCCTATTGAAACACGGACCATTTTTGTCACCCCAGAGAGCTCCCCGGACACTTTCCTAGTTAACCATCACCATTGCCACCACCCCTAATGCCACCAGAGGCAACTGCAGCTCTTATCTCCTGAATCTTCCTTGATATTCTCTCTCTTTCTCTCATCAGGGAATAAAATCTTTCCTAGAGGCCCTCTGCCCCTAGCACACTTGACTGTACATCTTCTTGGCCAGAAATGTGTCTCTTCTGGCTTTTACATCAATCACTGACTAAAGAGTCATTGTAATACCACCCTATCATAGACATTCACATACGATTCATTCACCTCTTGGGTCTGAAAAATGGGCCCATCTGACCTCCACACACAGCTTTAGGTCCAAATAAAATTGTATTTTATTTTGTTTTTTAAGCAAGGAAGGAGAGGGAAATGGCAGTACGGGTGCATAAATGCATGCTCTCTCTCTCTCTCTCTCTCTCTCTCACACACACACACACACACACACACACACACCATTTTGTTACTCTGTACCAGCCAATATCTGACCTATATTCTTCCAGCTTCATTTCACTTGCAAATATGTTTATTCAAGTCAATGATTAAAGTACTGATAACACAAATAAATTTAGAAACCACCCCTGAGGTTAACACCAATTCACATCCAATGCTCTGATCAAAGTTCTTCATCCAGGTCCAAATACAATCAATTTATACTTGTTTGAGCCCCAAATATCATTCAACACTTTGACTTTGTTTCCTAACCTGGGGTACACAGAGGTGTGTCAGTGGACACTTTGAGTGCTTTTTCCCATTTAAAATACCTTTTTGCTTTTTTATACCTTAGTAGTTTTCATGAGCCTAAGCTTATTTTCAGCTCAAACATGAGGTATTTATCAATTGTTTTGTGCCTGTTATCTCTTTTTGTACACATCGGAATGATAACTTCGTTTTCGATTGCCCTTTCATATTTACTATTTTCAGTATGTTGATGATTTCATTGTCAGCCTCCTAATTTCTTTTTACTCTAGCTTCCTCTTGGTTTATATGTTTCTATGATCTCAGAAATTAAAAAATCTGCTTTCTAAACAATGTCCAGTTTTATATATCTAACTGTGCCTAGCATATTCTTCATTATTATGGACCCTAAAATGGCATTGGCACATCCTATTAAAACAATTTCCATAGTCTCTGTTTCATCCTTATTGGTTACTATTAAGTCCATAACATCACATTCCCCTGTTGCATTACCTACCCTCTCAGAGATAAGAGTATTAGCAAGATCAATAAAAAAGTATCAAATATTCTGCTTTAGCAGAATGATGCTTCTGGAGTATGGACATGTAGTTTCCAACCGTGACATCTGTTTGCCTCTAGGCCGGATCTGAAACTTGTATTGGGAGAAGTAGCAGTCCGCATCAGGTACCTGTGCTCCCATGCTGTGCTCTCACCTACGAGTTGTGCTCTTAGCTACGAGCTCAAGGATTTCCAGGCAGGGCGCTCTTCAATATATCTCAATAGGTGGGATTTTACTTGCACAGACTATAACCCCTTGTTGGCACCATCCAGAGATTACCTAAATCTCAGGAAGTTTGTCTTGCCTACCTATTTTTATCATATTTGAGAATTTCCTCATTATTTTATCAGACCTAATTGAAAGGTATGAGTGTTAAAAGTATTTACCAGAGATACAGCTGAAAGAAAGTCAATCACATTTTAACATTTTAAAAAGAAACCCCTTGCAAAGTACTACAAGAACCAAAAGAACAAATTAAAGGTAAATTCTTTCTATTTAAAAACAACTTATTTCATTTTTTTGTAGCAAAATTCATATAAGTAGGGTTTTTTTTTCTGCGTATCTCTTTTGAATCACTGACATTTTCTCAGCTGCCATGTTGCCTCCAGCATTAGGTTACACTTGATATTCTCCATAGTGTTTCATTTTACCATTTTATCTGAGAATTGCTCTTCCCTGCCCTCAAATTTCAGTTTAAAGTTCTCTTTATGATTTTGGCAAGATTCCTATTTAGTGCATTTCTCTCAAATGTGCTCTATCCCTTACAGGGCATCTGGTGTATTAACGACATAAGCCCCCAGTTAAGGAAACCCAGTTTTTGTCTTCTTTTGCTGTTTTGATAAAGTGCTACTTGGTACTCATTGCCTTTTAGTTCTTCAGAGACATGGCCTCAACTGGAAGAAGAAACGAAAACACTCTTTCAACACCCACGCCAAGTACGTCTTATTATTCATTGCCATATGAGTCAACAAGAGTACAGTCTATAAATCTGATAAGTTTCAGGAAACCTCCTGAGGGAACCTTCCATATCAGTTCCATCATGATTTACCTCAGTGTAAATGAGAAAGAAATAGATGCCTTCTTTCTTTTCCCTCATCTGGAGCATTTAGTTTGGATGTCTATCCTCTAACTCTCAATTGTAAATCTTAAGAGGCCTACATGCATTTACCTAATGTGTAAAGAATGTTATAAATTATCAACCAATGCATATAAATATTTAGATAGTACTATCAAGAATTCCTTTATAGGTTTTGCAAACACTCTCCTTTATTGATAATAGTTACAAATGATTACATATATGGGACCTAAAATCTAAAGTTGAACTTGAAAGTGCGCCAGACACAAGAAAGACAAAAAAACATAGTAATACTGTCTAAAGGAATGTTGCAATTTACTCAAGAAGCTGGCATTCCTGAACACAGACACAAGCATGTGTCATATCCCCCCTGTACCACCAGACTCCCATAAAAAGGTGGTACACTCAATCAACCATAACACTGAGCTCACATAAGTGCTTTTGAGATGATTTTATAGCAGCAAGGAAACATCAGTTCAAATTATTCTCCAATCTTAGAAGAATATAAACACTTGATACAGAGAATGAACTTCATAAGAAGATTTAAATAAACATAGGAATGATAATCTGAAATTATATCCATATGGAATTTTATTGACAAAGAATGATTTAAATAAATGACTTCCGTGCAAAATACAGCAATACTGAAAATTAAATAGCAATTTTTACTTACTTCTACTATGACAAGCTTCATTTGGTTTTCACACCTCTGGTTATCATTTTCTGTGTATTCTACTTCAAACAGAGTATTGTAATTTTCTAGTATTGTAGCCATTATCCTGTTGCAGAGGTCTTGTTCTTTCATGCATTCGAGCCCCGGTGCCACACTAAAAATAAGGGGAAAAGTTGAGAGGAATTACTTTGGGAAAAGTTTTCTTTTTTCTTTTTTAATATATTTTATTGATTATGCTATTACAGTTGTCCCACATTCCCCCCTTTATTCCCCTTCACCTGGCACACCTCCCCCCCCCCCCAACATTCCCTGCCCTTTAGTTTTGTCCATGGGTCATACATATAGGTTCCTCGGCTTTTAAATTTTCTATACTATTCTTAACCTCTCCCTATTTTCTACCTACCATTTATGCTACTTATTCTCTGTACCTTTTCCCCATTTCTCCCCCTCTCACTCCCCTGTTGATAACCCTCCATGTGATCTCCATTTCTGTGGTTCTGTTCCTGTTCTAGTTGTTTGCTTAGTTTGCTTTTGCTTCTGTTTTAGGTGTGGTTGTTAACAACTGTGAGTTTGTCGCCATTTTACTGTTCACATTTTTTTATCTTCTTTTTCTTAGATAAATCCCTTTAACATTTCATATAATAAAGGCTGGGTGATGATGAACTCCTTGAATTTGACCTTATCTGAGAAGCACTTTATCTACCCTTCCATTCTAAATGAAAGTTCTGCTGCATAGAGTAATATTGGATGTAGGTCCTTGCCTTTCATGACTTGGAATACTTTCCAGGCCCTTCTTGCCCCGGTCTCTTTTGAAAAATCAGCTGACAGTCTTATGCGAACTCCTTTGTAGGTAATTGTCTCCTTTTCTCTTGCTGCTCCTAAGATTCTCTCCTTATTTTTTATTATGATGTACCTTGGTGTGCTCCTTCTTGGGTCCCACTTCTTTGGGACTCTCTGAGCTTCTTGGACCTCCTGTAAGTCTATTTCCTTTGCCAGATTGGGGAAGTTCTCCTCCATTATTTGTTCAAATAAGTTTTCAATTGGTTGCTCTTCCTCTTCCCTTTCTGGTACCCTATAATTCAGATGAACGTTTAAAGATGTCCTGGAGATTCCTAAGGCTCTCCTCATTTTTTTTGAATTCTTGTTTCTTCATTTTTTTCTGGTTGAATATTTATTTCTTCCTTCTGGTCCACACCATTGATTTGAGTCCCAGTTTCCTTCTCATCACTATTGGTTCCCTGTACATTTTCTTTTATTTCACTTAGCATAGTCTTCATTTTTTTCATATAATTTGCGATCAAATTCAAACAATGCTGTGAGCATCCTGATTACCAGTGTTTTGAACTATGCATCTGATAGGTTGGCTATCTCTTCGTGGCTTAGTTATATTTTTTCTGGAGCTTTGATCTCTTCTTTCATTTGGGCCATTTTTTTTCTTAGCGTGTCTGTTATGTATAAGAAGCAGAGTCTTAGGTGTTCACCAGGGCGGGACACCCACATCGCTGTGTTGTGACGCTGTTTGTGGGGAAGGGGTTTGAGAGGGAACAATGGCGCTTGCTCTGCTCTCCGTTGGCTTTCAGTCACTTCCCCCACTACCCACAAGCAAATTGGGCCCCTCTGTGCTGATTCCTGGTTGGGTGGGCTTGTGTACATTCTAGGACCCTGTGGGTCTCTCCAGTGAACTCTCCTGTGAGGCTGGGAGTTCCTCCCGCTGCCACCTCAACCCCCACAGGTTTTTTCAATCGGTGGTTTGAAGCTTTATTTCCCCGTGCTGGAACCCCGGGCTGCGTGGTCTGTTTTGCTCCCTAGCTGTTCCTTATCCACACGAAAATGTGGGACAACCCGGTCAGCCAGCTGCTGCCTTGCCTCGAACCCTCTCTGCCCTGCTGTCCGTCTCTGCCCTGCCTACTGGTCTGGATGAATGTTTCTTCTTTAACTCCTTGGTTGTTGGACTTCCATACAGTTCAATTTTCTGTCAGTTCTGGTTGTTTTTTGTTTTTAAATTTTTGTCCTTTTTTTTGGTTGTGCGAGGAGGCACGGTATGTCTACCTACACCTCCATCTTGGCTGGAAGTCCGGGAAAAGTTTTCAATTAGCAATAATTGTGCCTCAGATAAACCTCATTGGCTACAATACTGCCACTGTGCAAAGCTGAGAGGAATTACTTTGTAAAAACAAAAATGCCAGAACAGCTATTTCAGGCTTATAGCTTGACATCTCAATGACTGAGCAGGCTTTTATAAGGAAAAATGGGATTTTCAACAGGCTTTATGGCACAGGTGGCAAACACAAGGCCCGTGGACAGAATCTGGCCCTCCACCCTGTTTTATCTGACCTGGCACCTTATTTCTATCTGGCAGCAGTGCCAAGCTCCTTGCGCCTAGTTAAGGAGTAGTTACATTTATACAGTCCTAAAATTACATTCAGCCCTTTGAAGGCAACCATGAGGCTGATGTGGCCCTCCACAAAAATGAGTTTAACACCCCTGCTTTATGGTGACACATACGATGTTGTTGGGACAACCGCTGATTCCCAAGATCTGAATCAACAGCTTGTGCTGAATAAGAAAAGTACTTGTTGTTCAGGAAGAAGTTATAGGTTAACATGCATGCAATAATGCGTTATATATGTTAGGAATTGCTACATGTAAGGTAACATTTACATAAAAGTAAAAACCATAAAGAACAAGTGTCATGACAAAAGAATGGGTATTTTATCATGACAGAAATAATAGTGATGCAATCTTTAATGATTTCTTAGATAATGCACAAAAAGTATAAAAATTTAAGGAAAAGTATTCACTGCTGGGAAAAAATACTGATGATTGTTGAAGCCGAGTGATGGGTACAGAGAAGATTTATTAAACTACTCTGTCTTCTTTTGATATGTCTAAAAATTTCCATAATTTAAAAAAAAGTGGGGAAAAACCCTCTGAATGCAGAAGACACCACAATATAAAGAAGATAAATATCTCTTCAGCAAGATTAGTAGAATACAAGGTCTGCCTGGAAAAACTCCAACCATTGTTAAAATAACAAGAACTCTGCATGTAAACAATGTAACCTGGCAGCCAAGGAGAGTGGTCTGGAATGCACATGCATGAACAATGACGACTTCACTGTAACTAGTGAGTGGGGGCGGTAGATGCTGTTGAGTGAGCATGTGTGGCTGTTGCATTCAAAATGACTGAGCAAGTAGGGCAACAAATCGGCATCAAATTTTGTTTTAAGCTTGAACAGTCCTCTGTAGAAACTATTTTGATGATTCAGAAGGCCACAGCTCTGGGCAACTGGTGATTGGCAGCTTCATCCCAACAAAGTGCTAGCTCGTGCATCACGTCTCATGCAGAGTGTTTTGGCAAAACATCAAATTACCCTGGTGACTTGCCCCACTAAAGCCCAGATTTGGAGTACTACAACTTCTGGCTTTTCCCAAAACTAAAACCACCTTTGAAAGAGAAAAGGTTTCAGATCATCAATGAGATTCAGGAAAATATGATGGGGCAGCTGATGGCAATTGGGAGAACTGTGTGAGATCTAAAGCTGCCTACTTTGAAGGGGACTGAGGTGTCATTGTCCTATGTACAATGTTTCTTGTATCTTGTATCTTCTTCAACAAATGTCTATTTTTCCTAGTACATGGCTGGATACTTTCTGGACAGACCATAGCATGTAAAGAATTCCTATTAACAATAAGAAAGTGAATTTTTAAAAAAGAGACAAAAACATGAGCTTAAAAACTTATTGAAGAAAATACTTGGACAGTCAATAATTGTATGAAATGATACTTAACATCACTGAGTAACCTGTGTATTAGGGAAAAGCTTTAAAAAGACCTAAAAAGACCTTAAGTTTATACCTTAGGTTGATCTTGGCATAAAGATGTCTACGCAATTAAAAAAATTATTGATAAAAAGAAAAACAGCAAAACCTGGGGGGAAAGAGGAAAAGGAGAATCTGGTTTCCAGAGTTAGAAAGAAATATACAAGGTAACAGGATGATTATTCAAGGAAGAAAACATGTTGACAGAAACTGTCCCTGAAAAAAAAGACCTATTGGCAGATATAACAAAGATGTTGAAAAAATGCCCCCCAAAACTACAGGGGTATGTGAGAAAAGTCAAGAAAGTAATGTGTGAATGAAATGGAAATATCAATAAAGAGAAAGTTCAAAAAGAAGCTGAAATTCTGGAGATGAAAAGTACAATAACTGCCATGAAAAATTCACTAGAAGAATTCAAAGACATATTTGAGCAGGCAGAAGAAAGAATCAGTGCACATGAATATAGGACAATGGAAATTATTGAGACTGAGGAACAGGAAGGAGAAAGATTAAGAGAAGAAGACAGAATCTAATGGACCTGCAGGACACTAGCGAGTGGACCAACATACATATTATGGGAGTTCCAGAAGGAGAAGAAAGAGAGAAACAGGCAGAAAGAATATTTGAAGGAATAATGTCTGAAACCTTCATGATGAAAGACATGAATATAAAAATCAAAGCAGCTCAGAATACTCCAAGAGGCTCATATTGAGACATATTACAATTAAACTTTCGAAGGACAAAGAGAAAGAGAGAGTCTTGAAAGCACCAAGAGATCACATACAAGGGATCCTCAATTAGACTGTCAACATATTTCTTACCAGAAACTTTGGATGTCAGAAGACTGGATGTCAAAACTTTTGGATGTCAAAACTAAAACTTGAACTAGAATTGTGTATCTGCCAAAAATGTCCTTCAAAAGTGAGGGACAAATTAAGATATTCCCAGATAAACAAAAGATTAGGGAGTTAGTTACCCCTAGACCTGGTCCGCAAGAAATGCTCAAGGAAGTACCCCACAGTGAACTGAAAGGACATGGAATAGTAACTTCAGGCCTTATGGAGAAAGACGGATCTCAACAAAGGTAAATATATGGGCAAATATAAAAGCTAGTATTATTGTAACAGTGGTTTGAAACTACACTTTTTATTTTCTACATGATTTAAGAGACTACTACATTTAAGGTACACAATTAATTAATATAAAAGCCAGTAATACTGTAACTTTGATTTGTAACTCCAAATCTTGTTTTCTACATGATTTAAGAGACAATGCATTTAAAGGAATTATTAGTTACCCTAATAGCAAAAGCAGACAAGGAACTTTCAAGAAAAGGACATTACAGGCCAATATCCCTAATAACCATAGATCCAAAAATTCAAAACAAAATATAAGCAATCTGAATTCAACCATACATTAAAAACATCATACACTATGATCAAGTGAGATTTATTCTAGGGATGAAAAGATGGTACAATATCTGAAAATCAATCAGTATGATATACCATGTTAACAAAATAAAAGATAAAACTCATTGGATCCTCTCAATAAATGTAGAAAAAACATTTGACAAAACACCCACTTATGATAAAAATTCTCAGCAAATGGATATAGAGGGAACATACTTCAAAATAATAAAGGTCATATATGATAAACCCACAGTTGACATCATACTTAACAATAAAAAGTTGAAAGCTTTCCTCTAAGATTAGAAACAAGACAAAGATGCCCACACTCGTCACATCTATTCAAAAGTTTGGAAGTCCTGGCTATATCAACCCAGGCATGTGTCCTGACTGGTGTGGCTCGGTTGGGCATTGTCGCATAAAGCAAAAGGTTGCCTGTTCGATTCCTGGTCAGGACAGGTGCTTGAGTTGTGTTTTCAAAAAAGGCTTGAGTAAGTAAAGAAGGATGAGACACTCCATTTTTAACCTCTCTTTGCACTGTCATCATTTGACTCATCAATACTTTTAGAATATCTTCAGTTCACGAGGACTGAATGTACCTAACTGCATTATCACTAGATCACATTACACAATCTTGTCCACATTCATTCCATGTAAATAAATGCTGACATGCTGAGACAGTCTCTCTTACGTAGTTGTTTGCAAAATAGAAAAAAAAATCTATTACTGAAAGTAACCACTGAAAGTCAGGCTTAATAAGCTTTATAAAAGGTAAAAGTGTCCAAATGTTGTACTATCTATGAGTCTATTGTAATTGACCTATATTCATTTATGTTATAATTACAAATAGGGTATAAATGAAAAACTGGAAGATTTTTAAGAAAGATAACATTTAATAATAAAGTTCCCAATGTTTCTTGGAATTGAGGTGAGCAATGGAAACAAAAATTCCAGAAGTGTTTATGTACCTGGCTCTACCTAAGTGTTTTCTACCTTAAGGTAGTGTAGAAAACACTGCCTTAGGCAATGTTTTTTTTCTTAAAAACTACTGATGTTGGTGTTTCCAGGTATTCAATTTATATTAAGCACGCCAGCTTTCATTTCACCCCTCATATTGCAGATTTTAATAATAAATAGTGCCACTAAAGATAAGTGCTACTAAGATAAATGTGGCAGTGATTTCCACACGTGTGTAAACACACAGTCCTGAGAATTTACATGTTTTGCGCACAGCTCCGTGTAATTCCCGTGTAAGCAAGTGTGGATCATGTCTGTGGAATGGGAATTCTCTAATAGGAATTTGGCAAAGATGTATCTTAAAAAGTTCTGGCTTGCTGACCCCTGCATATTACTTTAACCTGGTTCTGTCTGCCACCGGACCTGAATTTACATCCTGATGCCCTGCTGTGAGTAATCCTACCCCTGTTCTGCTTAATGCCATGAATAATCAATCCAATGTAAATGTGTGCTAATGCCCCTGATAAAAACCCTGGCTGGGCAAGCAAGGGGGCCTTTTCCTGAGATGGGAGGAATTGGCCACGTGGCCCCAGTCTCTCTTTCCCCACGTGTCTCGGTATGAGATTCATACATGAATCAGGTCACGGTCACCCACGGGTATCAGCGGGTCCGATTTACCCCGTGTCAGATAAATAGTGCTACTTATTAATCCAAGTTATGAGTCAATCTTTTCTCCTCAAAAGCACCAACAAAAGATAAAACTTCCTAAATGAAAGTTCTAGAATACTACATGAACAGTTACCCAACCATGTCTATATAATAATCAATATTCTGGGGAAATGGAAAAAATTTACATAAATTATTTAGGTAGTTTTCAAATATCCAGATGTTTGACATTGTATTACCAATCATTTAGGTGGGTAAATAAAAAATAGATTTAAAAAAAATAAACAATTTTTGCACATGCCACCAGGCTGTGATTGGAGGAAGCAGTGACCTGGGAATTGGGAGGTCTGTGTGAGCATAGGGACACAGATACTTCTCCCCTGCTGTTGGCCATACCCCTCAGACTCCTGGCACTGGAACCAGAACCAGAAGGTGGTAAGCTGTGCAGGTGATTTCCTCCAACCCCTGATCGAGGTATCATTTTTACCAGAGCCAGAAAGCTATTTTCAAGAAAATTAAATAGATCAGCACATGCAGCTGTGAACCAGCTCCCGCCAGGCTTTAGTAACTGCTCCTAACAAGGGGTTTCAGGCCGTGACCACAAGTGGGAAATGTGGAAAGTGTCCCTGGGGTAAGCATCACCCAGGATGTGGACTGGAGCCTCCCAGTCTGGAGTTGGCAGTGTCAGAGGTCACCATGTGCACTCCTAGCAGATCTGGCTGTGGGAGGTGGGCAAGGTGGGCAGGCCAAAGGGATCTCCAGGACCATCAGCCCACATGGACTCCACCAGCAGGAAGAGCAAGGCATCTGATTTTTAGAAAAAGCCACTTTGGAGCAAAAAGGGAAAGTCAGAGGAGGACCCTTGGCTCTCATCTCTGGCTGAGCTAGTGGCTCCAGGGAGCAGGAAGTGAAGCATCTTGTACAAAAGTATACAAGATGTGGAGGGCAGAGTGATTCTCCGTCAGCCAGCCAGAGGAACAAACTCACCAATAAACACCCCAACAACCAAAACCCAATTACAACCACATAAAAGGCATAAAGGGCAGCAAAACAGCATCAAGTTCAGACGATCAAGGAGATTGTACCACTGAGTCCCACAGGTCTTCTATCACAGATCACACCAAAAAGACAGTGACTCAAAGCAGATAAATCTAACAAGCAGGAAAAAAACAGAAAGAGTCATCTAAAATGGGGAGACAAAGAAACAACCCCCAATCAAATGGAGAAAGAATCCCCAGAAAGACTGCTAAATGAAATAGAGGCAACTAAATATCAGACATCTACTTCAAAATAATGGTTATAAGGATGCCCCAGAAGTTCAGTGAAAACTTCAAAGAACTCAAGGGAAGCTTCAAGGAACTTATTGCATTAAAAAGGACACAGAAACTATCAACAATGGCCAGGAGGGAATGAAGAATACAATTTCTGAATTGAAGAACACAGCAGAAGGAATTAAAAGCAGGTTAGGTGAAGCAGAGGATCGAATCAATGAGCTGGAGGACAAGGTACAAAAAAATTTCCAATCAAAGCAAAAAAATGAAAAAAGATTCAAAAAGAACAAAGAGGGGTTAAGGGAGCTGCAGAACAACATGAAACATAATAATATCCATATAATAGAAATACAAGAAGGAGAAGAAGAGGAGCAAGAGACAGAAAACCTGCTTGAAAAAGTAATGATAAACAACTTCCCTTATCTATCATTAGAATGATGACAGAAAAAGTCACACAAGTCCAGGAAGCACAGGGCGTCTCAATCAAGGAATCCAAAGAGGCCCACTGCAAGAAATATCATAATAAAAATGGCAAAATTCAAAGACAAAGAGAGAATCTTAAATATAACAAGGGAAAAACAGATAGTAATATACAAGGGAGCTCCGATAAAGCTAGCAGATGATTTCTCAACAGAAACACTACAAGACAGAAAAAAAATGGCAAGAAATATTTCAAGTAATGAAAAGCAAAGGACTGTAACCAAAAGTACGCTACCCAGCAAGGCTATCAATTAAAATAGAAAGTGAAATAAGGAGTTTCCCAGACAAAAGAAGGCTAAAAGATCACACCTCCACTAAACCAACATTGCAAGTCATGCAAAATGGACTGCTTTAAGAAGAGGAAGAAAAAGAGTGAGAGAGAGAAACACAGGTACAAAGGGAAAAAGGGCAATGAATAAGTACCTATCAATAATAACCTTAAATGTAAATGTATTAAATGCTCCAATCAAAAGACATAGGGTAGCCAAATGGATAAAGAAAACTTGACCTGCATATATGCTGCCTACAAGAGACCCACCTCAGAACACGAGACCTACACAGACTGAAAGTGAAGGGCTGGAAACAAATATTCCAAGCAAATGGACAGGAAAAAAAAAAGCTGCGGTAGGAATGCTTATATCAGACAAAATAGATTTGGAAACAGAGGCCATAAAAAGAGACAGAGAAGTTCACTTCATAATACTGAAGGGAAGAATTCATCAAGAAGACATAAACATTGTAAACATATATGCACCGAACATAGGAGCACCCAAACACATAATGAAAATCTTGGAGGACTTCAAGAAAGATATAGACAGTAATACACTTATAGTAGAGGATTTTAACACGTCACTGTCAACAATGGACAGATCTTCCAAACAAAGACTCAAGAATGATATTTTGGCATTGATCAACACTCTGGGTCAAATGGACTTAACTAATATATACAGAACATTTCACCACAAAGAAGCAAAATATACATTCTAATCAAAGACACCTGGAGCATTCTCAAAGACAGACCACATGCAAGGACACAAAACAAGCCTCAACAAATTCAATAAAGTTGAAACCATATCAAGCATTTTCTCAACTCACAATGGCTTGAAAGTAGAAACCAACCTAAAGAAAAACTCAAAAACAGTCAAACTCATAGAAACTGAATGATATGTTATTACACAATGAATGGGTTAGCAACAAGATCAAGGAAGAAATCAAAGAGTTTCTGGAAACAAATGAAAATGAACACACTACAGCCCAATACCTATAGTAAAGAGTGAAGGAAGTCCTGAGAGGGAAGTTCATAGCAATATTTTAAAAAGATAGAAACATTTCAAATAAACAAGTTAACCGCACAACTACAAGAACTGGAGGAACAACAAACAAAGCCCAGAGTGAGTAGAAGGAAGGAAATAATCAAGATCAAAGATCAAAGCAGAATTAAATGACATAGAAACTGAAAGAACAATTAAAAGGATCAATAAATCCAGGAGCTGGTTCTTTGAAAAGATAAACAAAACTGACAAGCCTTTAACCAGACTCATGGAAAAAAACTCCGAGAGGACCCAAATAAAGAAAATCAGAAATGACAGTGGAGAAATTACAACTGATACCACAGAAATACAAAGGATTATAAGAAATTACTACAAACAACTATATGTCATGAAATTTGAAAACCAGTGCTAAATGGACATATTTCTAGAAACATATAACCTTCCAAAACTGAATCAGGAAGAAGCAGAAAGACTGAATAGGCCGATAACAGCTAGTAAAATTGAAGCAGTAATAAAAAAACTCCTGGCACACAAAAGCCCTGGAGCAGATGGTATCACAGGAGAATTTGACAAAACACTTAGGGAAGAGATAACTCCTATCCTGCTCAAACTATTCCAAAATATCCAAGGAGAGAGAAGACTCCTGAACTCTTTTTATGAGGCCAGCATTATCCTAATTCAGAAACCAGATAAAGACACAACAAAGAAAGAAAACTACAGACCAATATCACTGATGAATATAGATGCTAAAATCCTCAACAATATATTGGGAAGCTGCATCCAGCAGTACATTAAAAAGATCATACACCATGATCAAGTGGGATTTATCCCAGGGATGCAAGCATGGTACAATATTAAAAAATAAATGTAATATACAGCATAAACAAAAGGAATAAAAATCACATGATCATAGCAATAGATGCTGAAAAAGCATTTGATAAAGTAGAGCACCCATTTATGATAAAAACACTCAGCAAAGTGGGAGTATAGAGAGCACACCTCAATATAATAAAGGCTATATATGAGAAAGATACAGCCAGCATCATAGTCAACAGGCAAAAACTAAGAGCTTTCCCCCTAAGATCAGGCACAAGAGCAGGGTGTCTGCTTTTACCACTTCTATTCAACATATTTTTGGAAGTTGTAGCCATAGTGATCAGACAAGAAAAAGAAAAATGACATCCAAATTGGAAAGGAGAAAGTAAAACTGTCATTATTTGCAGATAACATGATAGTGTATATAGAAAACCCTACAGACCTCACCAAAAAAACTGCTCAACCTAATAAAACTACTAGGCAAAACAGTGATCTCACAAAAGTCAATATTCAGAAATCAAAGGCATTTTTGTACACCAACAATGAAATATCAGAAACAAAAATCAGGAAAAAAAATCCCATTTACTATAGTAACAAGAAAAAATAAAGTACCTAGGAATAAATTTAACCAAGGAGGTAAAAGACTTATACTCAGAAAACAACACAATATTGAAGAAGGAAATTAAGGAAGATGCAAATAAATGGAAGCATATACCATGTTCATGAATTGGAAGAATTAACATCATTAAAACATTCATACTACCTAAAGCAACCTATAGATTCAATGTAATCACTGTAGAAGTACCAATGACATATTTCATAGATACAGAACAAATATTTCAAAAATTTATATGGAACCATAAATGACCCAGAATAGCCTCAGTAATTTTGAGAAAGAAGAATAAAGTTGGAGGGATCACAATACCTGATATCAGACTATACTGCAAGTCCAATGTATTCAAAACAATTTGGTACTGGCATAAGAACAGACACATAGATCAATGAAAGAGAATAGAGAGCCGAGAAATAAACCCAAGTCTCTATGGCCAATTAATAGTTGACAAAAGGGGTCGGAGCATAAAATGGAGTAAAAACAGCCTCTTCAGTAAATGGTGTTGGGAGATTTTGACAGATACGTGCAAAAAAATGAAACTAGAACACCAACTTACACCATACACTAATATAAACTCAAGATGGATAAAAGATTTAAATATAAATTGTGACACCATAAAAATCCTAGAGGAGAACATAGGTAGAAAAATTTCAGACATCTCATACAGCAATATTTTCAGTGAAATGTCCCCTAGAGCATGGAACATAAAGAAAAGAATAAGCAAATGGGACCTCATCAAATTAAAAAGCTTCTGCACGGCTAAAGAAAACATCAGCAAAATAAAAAGCGAACCAACCATATGGGAAAACATATTTGTCAACAATACCTTGGACAGGGGTTTAATCTCCAAAATATATAAAGAAGTCACATGACTCCACATCAGGAAGGCCAACAATCCAATTAAAAAATTGCCAAAGTGCCCAGACACTTCTTCAAGGAGGGCACGAAGAGAATCCATAGGCATATGAAAGGATGCTCAGCAACACTAGCTATCAGAGAGATGAAAATGAAAACCACGGTGAGATACCACTTCACACCAGTCAGAATTGCTGCGATAAGCAAATCAACAAACAACAAGTGCTGGTGAGGTGGAGAAAAAAACCCTAGCCCACTGTTGGTGGGAATGCAGACTGGCAGAGCCACTGTGGAAAACAGTATGGAATTTCCTCAACAATCTACAAATGGAACTGCCTTTTGACCCAGCAATTCCACTGCTGGGATTATACCCTGAGAATCCTGAAACACCAATTCAAAAGAATTTATACACCCCAATGTTCATAGCAGCACAATTTACAATAGCCAAGTGCTGGAAACAGCCTAAGTGCCCATCAGTAAATGAGTGGATCAAAAAGCTACGGTACATTTACACAATGGAATACTATGCAGCAGAGAGAAAGAAGGAACTCCTGCCCTTTGTGACAGCATGGATGGAACTGGAGAGCATTATGCTAAATAAAATAAGCCAGGTGGTAAAAGACAAATACCATATGATCTCACCTACAAGAAGAACCTAATCAACAAAACAAACCAGCAAAAAAGAGCAGAGATATGGAAATAAAGAATAAACTGACAGTGACCAGAGGGGAGGGGGGAGGGGGATAATGTGGGAAAGAAGGGGAACATGTACAAAGGACCCACAGACAAGGACAATGGGATCGGGATTGTCTCTGGGGGCAGGGGTTGGGCAGGGCAGGGGAGTGCAACAGGTGGAAAAAGGGGGCAACTGTGACTGAACAACAATAAAAAATAAATTGAAAAAAACTTAAATAAAAGATTAAAAAAATTTTATACTGGATAAGTAGATATGTTTCAATCTCTAAGATACATGGTTTCAACCAAAATAGTGAAAAAGTAATAACTGATTATTCTTCTTAAGAATAGCTATTATTAAACTTGAAATGATAAAAATCATTAGAACTTAATTGACATACTTAAGAACATGGAGATTGGGATATCTTTATTATTGTTTCCCGAACAAGCATGTGTATCATAAGAAATTTCCTAAAGGAAAACAAACCAATTCACGGCCTGAGAAAATGGAAGCATAACAGGAAGAATTCAGCACTTGCACAGCTGTGCAGACAGAAAAGGAAAGATGTGGGAAAAACCCTAATGATCAAAGAGTCCCCAAGATCAGGAATTTAACTGCAATCTAAGTAAAAAGTGGGTTGCTGCAGGGAGGCTCCAGAGTGGAGGGAACAAGGGTGCATTGGGTGTACACCAAGGAGTTGCTGCTATTGGAGTGAGTGTGTGTGTGTGTGTGTGTGTGTGTGTGTGTGTTACATATATATAACAGTATATATTACATATAACAGTATATATATGTGTGTATATGTGTGTGTGTATGGCATAAAAGAGTCAGTTAATAAACTGTCTAGATTTTAAATTGATGTACATAACAGAAGTCAGTTAAATATTTCTGGGATGTGCATTATTCACTCAGAGTAATTATTAACCTTTCTGGCCACTGAAATGTGAATGGATAATATTCTTAGACTAAAAAGAACCTAAATGTTCATCAAGAGGGAAGTAAATTACAAAACATAAAGGGATACTGTAATAACTTACAACAGTGGTGTATAGATTAATATTTGCTGACATAGAAAGATGTTAATGACATTATTTAGATGTTAAATTAGTGACAGTATAGTAAGTATAAATATTTCTTTTATGTAAAATGCTTAAATTTCTGTGGAGCTAAAAGAACATTCAGAAAAAATGTGAATAGCAATGGGTCACTGGGTAATATTTATTTTTTACTTTTGTCCTTTTTGGTATTATTTTAGTTACTTAAAAAAACAAGTGATATTTCAGTGAAACTAATAATGTTGCTTGAAAAGTTTTAGAAGTGATGAAAGTATGTGCTTCTATGAAGCTTAACAATCAGATAACAGTACCATTACCTCACCCAGATGAAACAAACAACTTTTAATAAGATGTTCATTTGTTCTCAAGCAACAGGTTGGCCACCCAGAAGGATTATTAATACACTAACCGTTCTATTTGAAACCTTTTTAGTAAAGACAAGAAAGGAAACTTCTCCTTAGTGTTTCCGATAGTGAAACAATTTTCATTGGTAAAAAAGGCATTGCTAAATATCAAACGATATACTTTACATAAATAACTTTTATAAAAAATACACAAAACTCTACTACATGAAAGATAAGGAAGCCTTTTCTACCCGTGAGTCGTAAGTGGCATTCTTACATGTGATTCTTTTGGAAGATATATGACCTGTGTACTCTTAGATCAACTAAATTAAAATCAGTTCCCTGATAGCACTGAAAATTAATTTTATACCCAAATTTTGTTACACAGTGTGGTTAAGCTTAAAAATATGTCTCTACTGAGTGAGTAATGCGGACGAGCGTGCGCTGTCTATCTCTGCAGAATGGTGGCAACTTCCCCAGAGTAGTAAGAGCAGGGACTCCTTTCAAACATTTTAAAAAAAAACATATTTCATAGCTCCTTGTTTATATGTTTAAGAGATCAGACTGTTAGTTGGTGCTAAAACTTATACCACACTGACATCAAAGGTATTTCAAGCTTGCAGACATCCATATTTACTTAATAGGCGCAAGCGGTGAATGAGTCATCTGCTGGGCGAGCCAATGAATAAATGAATGCTTAGTGTAAACGGCTTGGTGTACAGTACACTCCTCAGGCAGGTCCCATTGAACAATAACACCAATAAAAAAAGCAGCTGTAAACAACTCTCTATGTGCCAGAAAACTCAACAGGTTTTTCTTCCATTCAACACAAATAGAATGTAGGGGAGAGGGGTGGGCAGGGGAGAGTAATGGGGGGAAAATGGGGACAAGTGTAACTGAACAACAGTAAAAAGAACTCAAAAAAACCTCCCTGAAGAGTCAACAAGAAATTAAAGTAGTTGCAATCTGCCTACATAGATTAGGTAACAGGATATGGTGATAAGAGTTGATCTGCATATCTCTCATATGACTGAGAACAACCACAGCCGTTCATTTAATAAATAGGTAAACAGTTTTTGATTCAACAAATATTTACTAAGTATTTATTTTCTTTGCTGGTGCAAAGTGCTTCGGACAATACCAAGACTAAGAGCAGGAGCGCCCTGTCCTACAGGAGTTTATATAATGGGGTGAGGGGTAAAAAAATTATATAATTAATAGAATATTTCTCTAAGAAAGGTACAAATTAGCTCAAGATAGGGCACGAGGTAAGAATTATGTATTTTGGGGGGTTGTCTATTTGGAGGTTAAAAAGTAGAATTATTATTATTAGGAAAGGACCTCCTATAGGAGAAGGTATTTGATACGGGACTTAAAGACTAGGTGACAAGTTAATACAATCACCTTCTTCTACAATCTCCTCACAGAGAGCACCAACCAGCAGGCAGAGTAAATCAAGAACCTAACATGCATTCTGCTCTTTCAACGGAACATTTAACAGAATACTTACAGAGATGTATTTGCATGTTGGTATCAGTATTCTTACTGCCTCTTCTGATGTAATGAGAAAACAATCACAGCACAACTCTACATTCTTTACATCTCCTTTCCTTTTATAATTGAACAAGCAGTACTAGGGTATTTTACACTTCACCTGACATAAGGAACTCTAGAATTTAAGCAGCTGTAATATTCCAGGTTTCCTGTGTGATGAGCATTAGGTCATTCTTTGCCTTCAGTGGAAATGAGATGGCATAGAGACTTGAACATGGGAACGAAAGAAAAAACAAAACCCGCCAGGTGGCCCAGAAGCCAAAGTAAGACCAGGTGGGAAGCCGGACTGGCTGACCACAAGAAATGTCACCACTCCTTCACTCCCTGCTCCATGAGAAAAAAAAATCAGATTTTTGCCTCCCTACTAACTGCTTGCTTCTCCTACCCTGACACGGACAAGCCCGCAAGTCTACTTTTTGCCAAAAGCCTGTCTTTGTGCAAGCCCTCTTTGTCCTCAGCTTATGAAAGCAGCCCAGCAGAGCCAGCCGCTGAACATGTTCCCAGGACCTTCCTTTCCTCTCGGCTGCCTTCGCTGTGCTCAAGCACAAGCTTAGTAAAATCTGTCTGGAAATTTCTCTGGGTTTTCTTGTTGATTTCTGTCTTGGAGACTCCAAGACCCCTGACACTGAACAGGAATAACTGCCTTTCACTGAGAGAGAAACATAAAAAGACAAGACATCTGTGTGTTATGCATGAACTACAAGGTGATCCAAATAGACTCTGGGTTTGCTCCTCTATCAAAAATATACAGTAAATTTCTCTCTCAAACAAAATATACCTCTAAGGACAGGATAGAAAGTAAAGAGCAATCCATTGAAAACATTATGAAGGAAAAAAATATGTTCCAATTTTATGGCTACTTTAAGACATGGAAAAGAAAGTTAAATATAGGCAAAATTGTTTTATGTAAAGAACTTGATGAAAAAATTGTGGTTAAAAAACACATAACAGAAAATTTACTATGTTAACCATTTCGAGAGTATTGTTCAGTAGTGTTAAGTATATTCATGTTGTGAAGCATTTCTCTAGAACATTTTCATCTTGGAAAACAAATTTTACAGCCAATAAACAACTTTCCTTTACTCTCATTGCCCAGACCCTGGCAACCACCATGCTACCTTTTGTTCCTATGAATTTGAACAGATGCCTCATATAAGTAGAACCACACAGTATTTGACTTGCAAGTAGATGATTTCACTGACTGTATGTCCTCCAGGTTCATCCAGGCTGTAGCTTATGGCAGCATTTCCTTCCTTTTTAAGATGACTAATATCCCCTTCTACGTATATACCACATTTTGTTTACCCATTCATTCACGGATGGACAAGTGGGTTGTTTATACTTCCTGCTTATTTTGTATAATGCTATGAACATTTGTGTACAAATATCTTCTTGAGACCCTGCTTTCAATTCTTTTAGATAAATACCCAGAAGCAGGATGGCTAAATCACATAGTAATTCAGTTTTTAAATTTTGAGGAACGGTATGAACCTCAGTACACCACAGACCTTTGGTGTACTTTCTGACTATTAATGTGGTTTCCAAAATTTCTGCCTAGAGCCTGCACTCCACCTAAATATGCCCCACAGGAAGCTATTTATTTTATTTTTTCATCTTATTATCTACTCCATTCCATTACAACATTCATTATTTTTAGTCCATCCTGATTCCGCTATTCTATCTTAAAAGGAATCACACTGGTGTTTCTATCAATGAACCACAATGAAAAAATTCTTAGAGTTAATCAAAACTGTTAAATTGAATTAAACACTACTAGTCTAGTCCAAATATACACAAAAACAAATAATCCAGTCACTAAAGTGGAATCTAAAAAATTATTATCCTTTCTTGTTAGTACTCTCTAATTCAGCACCTTGGTTTTTTTTTACTCCAGGGCCCTTCTTGTGTTTTGTAATTAGAGAGTAGAAGACAAGAATCCAGATTCTGAGCCTTGTATTCAGGTTCAAACCTTGGCTTGTCATATTATTAACTGTGTGACAATGTGTAAGTAACTTAACCCACATTTGTGTGCTTCTCTACTAATAATTTGGGATAACATTACCTAATTTATAGAGCTGTTGTTAGGATTAAATGAATTAATATATGTAATTTGTTAGAATAGTGTAACGGCTAAAAAACAGTTACCTAAGATTATTACTATAATTATTGTTACTTACTTGTATAGTGTTTTTGTCTCTCTTATTTTTTTTTAAAGATTTTATGTATTTATTTTCAGAGAGAGGAGAAGGGAGGGAGAAAGAGCAATGTGTGGTTGCCTCTCACATGGCCCTCACTGGGGACCTGGCCCACAACCCAGGCATGTGCCCCGACTGGGAATCGAACCGGGACCCTCTGGTTCCCAGCTCATGCTCAATCCACTGAACTACACCAGCCAAGCCTAATTTTTTAAAGTATATTGTATTGATTATACTATTACAGTTGTCCCATTTTATTTCTCCCCTTTATTCCCCTCTACCCTGTACCCTCTTCCCACCAGCATCCCCTGCTCCCTTAGTTCATATCCATGGGTCATACATATAAGTTCTTTGGCTTCTCCATTCACTATACTATTCTCGACCTCCCCCTGTCTGTTTTGTACCTGCCATTTATGCATCTTATTCCCTGTACCTTTTCCTCCATTCTCCGCACTTCCACTCCTCACTGATAACCCTCCATGTGATCTCCATTTCTGTGATTCTGTTCCTGTTCTAGTTGTTTGCTTAGTTCTTTTTTGTTTTTGTTTTTGAGGTTCAGTTGTTGATAGTTATGAGTTTGTTGTCATTTTACTGTATTTTTTATCCTTTTTTTCTTAGATAAGTCCCTTTAACATTTCATATAATAAGGGTTTGGTGATGATAAACTCCTTTACCTTGACCTTTTCTGGGAAGCACTTTATCTGCCCTTCCATTCTAAATGAAAGCTTTGCTGGACAGAGTCATCCTGGATGTAGGTCCTTGCCTTTCATGACTTTCAATACTTCTTTCCAGCCCCTTCTTGCCTGTAAGGTCTCTTTTGAGAAATCAGCTGATAGTCTTATAGGAACTCCTTTGTAGGCAACTCTCTCCTTTCCTCTTGCTGCTTTTAAGATTCTCTCTTTATCTTTAATCTTGGGTAACTTAATGATGATATGCCTTGGTGTGTGTTTCCTTGGATCCAACTTCTTTGGGACTCTCTGACCTTCCTGAACTTCCTGGAAGTCTATTTCCTTTGCAGATTGTGGAAGTTCTCCTTCATTATTTGTTCAAGTAAGTTTTCAATTTCTTGCTCTTCCTTTTCTCCTTCTGGCACCCCTATGATTTGGATGTTGGAATGCTTAAAGTTGTCCTGGAGGTTCCTAAGCCTTTCCTCACTTTTTAAAAAAATTCTTGTTTCTTCATTCTGTTCTGGTCGAATGTTTCTTTCTTCCTTCTGCTCCAAATCATTGATTCGAGTCTCAGTTTCCTTCCCGTCACTGTTGGTTCCCTATACATTTTCCTTTATTTCACTTTTCATAGCTTTCACTTTTTCCTCTATTTTGTGACCATACTCAACCATTTCTGTAAGCATCCTGATTACCAGTGTTTTGAACTGTGCATCTGATAGGTTGGCTGTCTCTTCATCACTTTGTCGTATTTTTTCTGGAGCTTTGATCTGTTCTCTCATTTGGGCCATTTTTTTTTTTTTTTTTGTCTCAGCATGCTTGTTATGTAGTAGGGGTGGAGCCTTAGGTATTTCCTGGATGAAGCAACTCATGTGGCTGCATTGTGGCACTGTATATGGGGGAGGGATCCAAGAGGGAACAGTGGTGCTTGCCCTGCTCTCATCTGGCTTTCAGTCACTTCTTCAGCTACCCACAAGCAAATTGGGCCCTTCCAGTGCTGATTCCCAGGTGGGTGTGTTTGTGTATGTTCTAGGACCCTGTGGGTCTCTTCAATGAACTCTCCTGTGAGGTTGGGAGTTTCTCCTGCCACCTCAACCACCACAGGTTTTTTCAGTCAGAGGTTTTGTGGCTTTCTTTCCCTGCACTGGAACCCTGGGTTGTATAGTCTGTCTCGCTCCCCAGGTGTTCTTCCTGGATTATGCACACGCAAATGTGGGACTGCTGGTCCACCAGCCACTGCTTTGCCACACATCCTCTCTGGCCGACTGCCCATCTCTGACCCTCCTACAGGCTGGAAGGAATGTTTCTTCTTTAACTCCTTGGTTGTTGGACTTCTATACAGTTTGATTTTCTGGAAGTTCTGGTTGTTTTTTGTTTTTAAATTTGTTGTCCTTCTTTTGGTTGTATGAGGAGGGAAAGTATATCTATCTATGCCTCCATCTTGGCCGGAAGTCAAAACTCTCCAGTAATTTTTTTAATAGGAGTTCTCTTCAACACATTTCATATGTCATCATCTCTGTTGGACCATGTCTAAATGGTATGTCTTATTTTTGCTCATCATAGAAATGAGAGAGATTTCTATCTGACTTGAAACACAGCAAAGAACAATAGGAAGAAAAATCAGTGGGAAAAGCATTGTACTATCATAATTTTAAGAACAAATAAATAAAAATCCAATTAACAGTCAGTTATTAGCACTGTGTGCAGAGGTGAGTAACTGGGGAAAGGGAGAAAAATTCTTTTGGAGACTGTAAACCAGTTGATACTAAGTTGTTACCAGGAGTTTTACACATGTTTTTTCTGGCATCATGTCCCCAAACAATACCTAGTGCTGTCACACTGAGGGGACTGGCTGAGTGACAAAGGCCACGTATGCGTTTACTTTTCACAATTACAGTCCACTGGATACTCACTTTTCCTGTTTATTCCTTTTCACAGAGGACCTGCCACAAGTCTCGTGCTTATTAAGGGCTTGTTGATTCAAGGTGGGAGGCTGTATGGGTCCAACGGCCAAGAAGGGGAGATAATATAAACTGATTATTTACACTGTCTCTGACACCATGCACATACAGAACACATCTTTCTTCAGTTTCACCTTTGCACCACTATGTTCTTAACAATTGGAGAGTTGGGGTGGACACCACAGTTTCTCAACACAGCAAGTATAAAACTACTAGAACCTGCAGCAAGGTAAACTTGATTCTTTGAAATAAGTCTCCAATTTTCCCGTGACTATGACCTAGAATTAAGCTTTGATAAAGTAAGGACACAATAATTACTTACTTCACAATGAAACATGTTTCGAATTAGGAACACTTGGAAGTTGTTCTCAACCTTTTTTTCTGTTCTACCTGAATGGGGATACACACTCTTTTTCTTAAGAGCAAGGGAAACACTGACTCAATTTCGAAAAGTATTTCTGAGATTTCTAAACTTTCTTGCACTTTTTTTCATCACATCTCTTACTTCTTCTTCCTGCCCTTTTTACCTTAACGAGCATAACAGGTATTTAAACTCCAGGATATACAAACTAAGTAATTGCCTTAATTTTTTCCCCAAAGAATCAAGTGGCATTTATTTTACCTCTGTGTCTTCCGATTACTATTTATTTATTCAAAAGAAATCCCTATAACACTATCAGGGGCTTTTGGGTCACATAAAGAAATAGAACCAGCCTCCTCCATCAAAGGAGCATATATTTAACTAAGGGGGCACGAAATAGTTTCTGAGGAAATGACATAATGTCATCAAAATAAAAGATGTCCCAAGAGGGTCATATAACTGTATGCTATAAGTTACTAGTGACAGTAATAACTAACATTTAAAAATACGTCATTTTCACATTAGCTCATTAGATTTTATCCTTACAAGTCTCTGTGGTAATATTCATAACTTCTATGTTAAATATAGGAAACTATGGATCAGAAAAGTTTCATGACTTATCCAGGTGCCACAGTTTTAAGTGTCAAAGACAGGACTGCTCAGACTTCCACTCTCTAGATTGCTTTGGAACACAGGATGGAAAGAGAGCTAATTGGGAGGGGTGGCCAGGAAAGGCTTCCTGGAGGATGCTGGGAAACCACTTAGCTACCAGATAGACTTAGGATGGTTCAGGTAGAAGATAGAGTGGGAAAATGAGGGCAACTCTGATTAGAAGGAAGGTGTGAACAATGCATGGAAGTGGGAATATAATGGGACACTTTACATTGAGCTGGGCCCAGTTCAAGGCAGGGACAGAGGGGGAAAGTCTTCCCTGCTGGAATGGATTTCTTTCGTAGGCCATATCAGGCTTTAAATAGTGATAAGCAAAAGACTGCATTTTAGGTGGATTAACAGTGATGTTGGAAAAGACAGAAATGCTTACAAGATAACAGAAGGAACGCTGGCTATGGAATTAAAGGCCCTGGACCACATCTCTGCTCCACCACTTACTAGCGTATGACACGTCATAACCCTTCACTGCTACCGCCTCACAAGAAAAGGGGAAGTAAAGCTTTTCATGACAACCAAATTCAATGCCAACATGAAAGCACTTTTAAAATTAGAATAGTACAAAATGCAATGTATTATTTCACATTTTATTATGGATCAGAGAGAGGAGAGTTTTAAGGCAGAGACTTCAATGGGAAAGTTATTGTGATGATTTAGAGAAGATGAGTCTGGAGCAGGGAGATGGCAGGAGAAATTTCAGGACTTTAAAGACATGAAGAGCGAGAGTCCGCAGAATTAGACACTGATTTTTATCATGAGGGCTGCTGAGAGAAGAGGTTATCAATTCTGCCTGAACAGAGCAGAAACAGAAGAGTGGATGGGAGGTTGGAAGGGAAGGTGAGGGAGACAAGTTAGATTTTTGGACAAGTAAAATTGACCACTAGGCGCACAGAGAAATGGAACAGGAGAGAGAAAGGGCAGAACTGTAGTAGTGATTTGGGGCCAGACCTTCTCGGGTACCCCATTTCACTCTCTCCTTCAGGGATCTCTTCCACAGGGTTCCAAGTGCTCAAAATATTTTGGAATCTGCTCAGCATACTATCTCCACCACTATCATTCTAGGCCACACGAGGATCACCCAGTAGCAGGATTACTGCCCTCTGCACACCTCCTACTGCAGCCAATTGTGACCTTTTAAAAATGTGAATTGGACAATGTTACTACCCTGCTTAAAACCTTCCAGCTACTTTCCATTTTGCAGAGAACTAAGTTTAAGGTTTTCACTCTAGTTGATAAAGCTCTACACAGTCTGGGTCAGCCTCCCTTTCCATCATTTCCTCCCATTTTCCAGAAACACAGATCTATTCTCTATTTCTGGAACATGCCTCATCTCTGAGCCTGGAAAGAAATAAAAGGTAACACTTACTGAATGCTAACTAGGTGGAAGCACTTTATATGTCATAACTTTCTTCAGCCTGCCATCTCTGTGAGGTAAGTATTACTGCTGAGCCTGTCTTACAGAAGATGGAGTAAGACTCAGAAAGGTGAAGGAAACTGTCCTAGGGCATCATAGCTGGTAAGCGTTGGAGCTAGAACCTGAATCTGGTCAGTCTGGCACCCGCCTATGCCCACTTGCTGACGTGACTCATGCTTCTGCTCCTTACTGGGCTGACTTGTTATACTTGAGACCTTAATGTAAACGTCACCTCTACTGGAAGGCCACGTAGCCACTTGCTATTATATCATCCTATCCCCAGGGCAGGCACTTAATAAATATTTGTTATAATTATTATAATTATAATTGTTATAATAATTATCTCCAAAATTATATTATAATTTTGGAGATGTAAAGTACCTTCAAGATACTGCATTTCGGCTTCTCTTATATCGGAGGAGACCTGGTGCAGAGACACGGTGACGTGCTGGAAGGAACGGCCAGGCAGTGGGGAAGGAAGGACTGAAGCCATGCTCTTCACAACCAGTTCTCTGCTTGTTAATCTTATTTTGCTCCCACCTTCAAAGGATTTTTGACAGTGCATTCCCAATCAAGTTTTTTAAAAATTATTTTATTGTTGTTCAATTACAGCTGTCTGCATTTACCCTCCCCCCACACCAGCCCAGGCAAACCCACCTCCCTCCCTTGCTTCCACCTCCCCCTTGGTTTTGTCCATGTGTCCTTTATAGCAGTTCCTGAATACCCTTGTCCCCCTTCTCCCCTTCCCCCTCCCCTCTGGTTACTGCCAGAATGTTCTAAGCTTCAATGTCTCTGGTTCTATTTTGTTTCTCTGGTTGTATTTTGCTTGCTTACCTCACAAGCGTCTTGGCTGTGACTGATCTGAATCCCCCAGTAGCTGATCTGGCCTCAGTGCCTTCGCTCCTGAGTCCTTATACAAAAGCTTTTAACATTTCATATAGTAGAGGCTGCATGATGATGTACTCCTTGAACTTGACCTTATCTGAGAAGCACTTTATCTGCCCTTCCATTCTAAATGAAAGTTTTGTTGGATAGATTATTCTTGGTTGTAGGTCCTTGCTTTTCCTGATTTGAAATATTTCTCTCCAGCCCCTTCTTGCTTGGAAGGTCTCCTTTGAGAAATCCGCTTACAGTCTTATGGGAATTCCTTTGTAGGTAACTGTCTCCTTTTCTCTTGTTGCTTGCAAGATTTTCTCCTTATTCTTAATCTTGGGTAATGTAATTATGATGTGCCTTGGTGTGTTCCTCTTTGGGTCCCACTTCTTTGGGGTTCTCTGAGCTTCTTGGATTTCCAGGAAGCCTATTTCCTTTGCCAGATCTGGGGAGTTCTCCTTCATTATCTGTTCAAAAATACGTTCAATTTCTTGGTGTTCCTCTTGTCCTTCTGGCAGCCCTATGATCCGGATGTTGGGTCGTTTACAAATGTCTCTGAGGTTCCTGAGTCCCTCCTCATTTTTTTGAATTCTTGTTTCTTCCTTCTGGTCTACACTATTGGTTTGAGTCCCAGCTTCCTTTTTTTCCCTACTGGTTCCCTGTAGATCATCCCTCAATATCTTTATCGTGTTTGTCATTTGTTCATTTATTTGCGTCCACCTTTCTTCCAGTTTTGTTAGCATTTTGATTACCAGCGTTTTAAACTGAGTATCTGATAGGTTGACTGTCGTCATCCGTTAGTTGTAGTTTGTTCTGATCTTTCATTTTGGCCATTTTCATTCTTTTTATCTCGGTGCACTTGTTGGATCGCCAGTGCCCAGCAACCTGGGTCACTTTTTTGTGACGTTTCCTGTGGGGGCAGGGCTTGGGAGGGAGCTATGGTGTCTGCCGATCACCACCGACTCCCTATCTCCCTCCGCTCCCTAGTTCCTCACCGCCTTTTCCACCAGTCTTGGTCCTGCTGGTTCCCACTGGCCTCTCCGGAAACGCCACCGGCCTGCGGGGTTCACCCGTTGTTCAGGGTCGTGTTTTGTTTAGGCGCTCGCAGCGTGAGTCCCTCCGGGCAAACTGCCTCTCACTCCACTCCTCCGCTTGGTTCTGCTCCACTTACCGGCCTGGATGTTCATCCTCTCCAACCTCCTGGGTGTCAGACTTCGCTTCAGTTCATTTCTGTCCGTTCTGGTTGTTTATTTTTCGCTACTGCGTTCACTGTTTAGACACTCTGGTTGTGCGGGCGGCAGGTGCATCCACCTATGCCGCCTTCTTGGCAGAAGTCCCTAGAGCAATGACATTTCTTTCAAATAGTATTTTCTCACAAAACATTTTAGAAGAATATCAATTGTCTGTTGTGGACAAATTCTTTTAAGGGCTTAACATTTATAGGAGAAGGTTGATTTTTAAATAAAAATACACATTAACTCTAGGGGAGGGTGGCTGGTGGTGTGAGAGCCAGACCCCATACTGACAAGTCTACAGAAGACAAGTAGGTAACTGCCTTTGTAAGGCTCTTTCCTTTGAAGATGATGCCCTTACTCTCGGTCAGCATTTCTTCATCAGCATTTCTGTAGGCCTAACAAACCCATCCAAGATGGTGTTCTTCTTTCCATTGTGCCTTGTTCTGACGTGTTTATGTTGCCTGAGGATCCTTAAGTGATGGGATAAAAGCGGTGACTGACCTTTTCTGTTCCCGAAGCCTGAGGCTCACTGGCAGATCTGGCTTGGCTCTGAGGCTGGTCAGAGAAGAGTGGCTTTTCTCCTGTCTCCGAGCTGGTCTCCCAATCAAATTTTGATGACAGAAGCCATGTATTATGCTTAATTAATAATAAGGGAAAGGTTATTAAGCTAAAACCCTTAGCTCCAGAAAAACCGCTCATTTTAGGTGTGTGTTTATGTTTTTGAGTGAGTGGAACTGATAATATAAATGACTGAATGGCTAAAATGGCCAAGAAATTCACTAGTATTTTGCTCTTCTTTAAAGTCATTTTCAAAA